>CACVCL010020897.1:0-73038 GCA_902729485.2 Mus minutoides
CACACACACACACACACACACACACACACACACACACACACACACACACACACACACACACACACACACACACACACACACACACACACACACACACACACACACACACACACACACACACACACACACACACACACACACACACACACACACACACACACACACACACACACACACACACACACACACACACACAGTGTATCGGTGAAAACTTCAGTAGACGGGGACCACAAAGCAGAGACCACTGTTGTGGGACTCGGATGCCATCGGCTGACGTTTGCAGCCTCTAGGTTGATGGAGCATCAGGTGGGCATAAAGGGATTTATAACTGTCTCTGAAAGACATTTGGACTTGTCAGGGGTCTACGAAATCAGGTCAGGGTTGGATTTCCTTGCTTTTTGGAGTTTTCTGGTTCCTTGTTAAACTGGTGTGTCTTGTAGAGGACCACAAAGACCTAGACAGAAGAGGTTTCAGACCATTTTCCTGGCCAAAAAAAAAAGGGTGCAGGGCAGGGTTATCTTCATATGTGTGTGGTGTCTGAGAGACAGGTGGCTGAGCCATTTCCTGCCTGTGGAAAATGGGGGACAGTCTGGGGCATCAACTAATAGCCTATTCCTATGAACCTATTTTAACAGGCTCCTTCTCTCTTGGGCTCACTTCATGTTGAGGCTGAGCAGACATGAGGACAGGTATTGTCAGCCCATTCTCACTGGACGTGTGATCAGCTGTGGTATTTACAGTGTACCCCCAAAGTAACCCACTACAGTGTACCCCCAAAGTAACCCATTACTCCGTATCTGCTGTCTTTGTTCCAGTCAGATTCTTTGATCATTAGGGGTTTTGCTTGATTGGTTTGGGCTTTTTGCTTGTTTGGCTTTGCTTTTTTGAGATAGAATCTCAAGTTGCCCAGGCTGGCCTTGAACTTACTCTGCAGTACAAGCTAGCCTTGAACCTGTAATGCTCCTTCCTACCTTAGCCTCTGTAGTGGGTCGGATTACAGGCCTGCTCCATCGAGCTTAGCTTTGACACACTAGTATTTGATTTGGGATACATAAAATGGCTGACTTCTGTTCCCATGTCCAGCCTTTTCTCTCAGTAATCTGTAGCTGGTGTCACTGTGTCTCATTCTTCTTTCTCATACCCCTCACCAGCAAAGAGGTTGTGTACTGTTGATGAAAATTTACCTTTCTTTTCTGTTGCTCACATAATTATGGTCAAATGATAGATGTTTTGCACATCCCAAGGATAATTAGTGACCGAGTAGTCCACTAGACACTGGGCCTCTTGCTCTGGAAAACGAGTTCTTTCATTCTCCTTCCTGTGAGGCATGCCTTATATATTATTTTTCCACCAGGAGAAAGGAAGGTGGAAAAGGTGCTTTGTAAAATGTGATCTTTAATGAGAATTAATCAAAATTATAAACACAAATCAACTGTGGGAAGACTGCAAGAGAAGCCATATATTCACCTTAGCCCTGAGGCATACAGGGGAGAAGGATAGCGTGAGAGAGTTCTGCTTCTTAAACCATCCATGGCTTGCTACTTTGAATGACCTACTCCCATAAATGTGGTTTATAAAGCATGGGTAATTCTAGCACTGCCACAGTCTTCTTGGGTGAGAGCAACCAGATTTGAAGTGCTAAGCTGTCCTTTCTTCACTGGGAGATACATCCCTCTATGGCAGTTTGAAGGAGAATGGTCCCATAGCCTCATATGTTTGAATGCTTGGTTCCCAGTCGGTAGAAGTTTGGGAAGGATTAGGAGGTGTGGCCTTGTTGGAAGAGATGCATCATTTGGAATCGACTTTGATGTTTCAAAAGCCCACACCATTCCCAGTTTGTGATCTCCCCCATCTTTGTCTCTTCTCTTTCCTCTCCCTCCCTCCCTGCCCACGGATAGGGTGTAAAGCTCTCAGCTACTGCTCTAGTGCCATGCCTGTCTGCTCCCTGCCATGATGGTCATGGACTAATCCTCTGAAACTGTAGGCAATCCCTCAGTTACATGTTTTCTTTTATAATAGTTGCACTGGTCATGGTATCCCCTCACAGCAGTACAACACCCTCTAAATTATTGAACCCCTTAGCTCTTGAAATAAACAGTAAATATTTTAAAAGTTCTGTCCAATGAAACAGGACAATATTGAACAAGTCACAGCAATGATGTGGACTAAACAACACCTTCAATAGGTGACCCATGAGGAGAATAGACAACGTGCAGTAAAAAGGAGCCACAGTCCCAACCTTGTCTACTGTGGGCTGAAGATCCTAATCAACCCTGGGGAAAACAAAAAGGAGACCGTCAATCTACATAGGTATTAGGTCTGCTAAGATCATTTTATCTGTAACCTCTACAGACTTGACTCAAGAGACTCAGTTAAAACTGCCTTAAACAGAAAAGTAGTTTCTCCCCCATGCTCCTTCCCACCCCCAGTCAGCTCGTGATCTCTACTCTATCTCTCCTTCCCACAGAGATCCATGCATCTCCTCTTAACCCCTCTGTGTTACTTAGACTCCCTGTGTCTGTAAAGTGTAGCATAACTCTCCTTGATAGCTAATATTCACTTTATAAGTGAGTACATAGCATGTTTGTCTTTTTTGAGTCTGGGTTACCTAACTCAAGATTATTTTTTTTTCCTAGTTCAATCTATTTGCCTACAAATTTCATGATGCTAATTTTTTAACCGTTGAGTAATACTCCATTGTGAAAATGTATTCTTTGGTTGAGGGACATCTAGGTTGTTTTCAGTTTCTGGCTATTATGAATAAAGCTGCTATGAACATAGTTGAACATGTATCCTTGTGGCAGGATGAAGCATCCTTTGGGTATATGCCCAGGAGTAGTATAGATAGGTCTTGAGGTGGATTGATTCCCAATTTTCTGAGAGCATGCCATATTGGCTTTCAAAGTGGCTGTACAAGTTTGCACTCCAGCCAACAATGGAAGACTGTTCCCCTTGCTCTACGTCCTCACCAGCATGAACTATCATTTGTGCTTTTAATCTTAGCTTTTCTGACAGGTGTAAGACGAAATCTCAGAATTGTTTTGATTTATATTTCCTTGACGGCTAAGGATGCTGAACATTTCTTTCAAGTGCTTCTAAGCCATTTAAGATTCTTCTGTTGAGAATTCTCCGTTTAGATCTGTACCTTATTTTTTTTTAAGTGGAATATTTGGTTTTTTCGTGTCTAGTATCTGAGTTCTTCAGATATTTTGGAAATCTGTCAGATGTGGAGTTGGTGAAGAGGAGAGGGAGAGACAACTGGAATTTTAGGGCATTTGAGGTCAAAGTAGAAACCTAGGGCAACGAAAACGTTCAGGAATCTATGAGAGTGACTCTAGCTAAGACTTCTGGTAATAATGGGAGGAATGGATCCTTAACTGGCCATCCTCTGAAACCAGACAAGGCTTCCTGTGGAGGAATTAGGACATGAACCCAGCCGCAAACCCTTCAAACTACTGTAGGGGTAGTTCTGATACTCAAGTTCTGTCCCCAGTTGGTTCTTGGCTTATCAGTAAAGATGCCACGGTCCAATTGCTGGGTGGAAGAATAGGTGGGACTTCCAAGTTCCCACCAGAAAGCTAGCAGATGCAGGGGAAAAGAAAGAAGTGTTCACCATGCTTCGGAGGGAGAAAAGCCAACCAGCCATGTGGAATCTCAGACAGAGCAACCATGCATGAGCTGCTTCTCCAGGCAGGAGGTTGGGATGTTGAGCTGGGACTGAAGGTGGCTGAGCAACTGAAGTTGATGACAGATTTAGGATGCTGAGCTGAGAATACCGGAAAGGGCACACTAGCCTCCGTAGATTGGAGGCTCCCAGTAGCTGAGCCATAGGCAAATTAAAGTTGAGCAATGTGTGTGTTTGTGGTTTTTCATCCTCAGACCCTGGGTTTATGGGTGGGAGCTGGTAGTACAGCCCATTCCTGGGGCAGCAAAAGCTGCACGCAACAAACTACAATGTGTCCTGCCTACAAGTTGTGCTGTGGCAGAGGTGGCATAGACGTTGTAGGAGTGGCCAACCAATGGCTGGCCCAGCTTGATACTCATGTCATAAGAGGGAGTCTATCCCTGATACTACTTAGAAAATTTGGAATTAGAGCCTGGATAACCCAGAGACCTAGGGTAGAACTGCACATAACCAGAAAGAAAGATACACACAGAGAGAGTGAGAGACAGAGAGACAGAGAGACAGAGAGACAGAGAGAGATAAGATTCCAAATGATATCCTGCTATACTTGTAGGCAGGACCCTAGTTTTGTCGTCAGAGAGACTCCATCCAGCAATTGAAGGAAACAGATGCAGAGTCCCACAGCCGAACATTAGGTGAAGCTCGGTGAATCCTGTGGAGGGTGGGAGTGACTCAAAGGATTATAGAAGACAGAGGGGTCATGAATCCTTCAAGACACCCACAGAATCATATAAACAGGGCTCATAGTGGATTACGAGACTGAACTCACAGTCAGGAAGTCTGCATGGGACTGACCTAGGCCCTCTGCATGTAAGTTATGGTTATGTAGCTTAGCCTTCTTGAGGGACTCCTGACAGTGGAAACAGGATTTTGCCTGCTTTGGGGACCCTTTTCCTCCTACTGGGCTGTCTTCATGAGGCAGGTGCCTGGTCTTACCGTAACGTCTCTTTGCATGTTTGGTTGGTATCCCTGGGAGGCCTGACCTTTTCTGAACAGAGACAGGGGAAGAGTGGGTGGATGAGGATGGGGGAACTGGGAGAAGAGAAAGGAGTTGAGATGTAATATATGAGAGAACAAATTTTAAAAATTATTAAAAAGAATTTCTTCCTAAAACAGAAATTCTAGCAAATGAGATGGCTTGATTTCAGGATCAGTGGTGCAAGAAATATCTGTGTTTCTTCCTTCTGCTCTTTATGTCACCTTCTTTTGGCCATCTTTCTTATTGTTGCAATATAGATGCCAGCAATATAGAAGCCAACAGCAGCAAATCTCCTCGTTCGTCTCTGGTAGAAAAGACTCCTTTCAGTGCATGGGAGATGATCCCTTCCTTGTCCGTCCTAGCCAGTTAGCTCTTCCAGAGGATAAATGAGCTCTGATTGCCCCAGACTAAACACAGTCTCTTTTGGACCTGAAGAAGCACACTTGTAGAACCAGTTCTGTCTTAATCAGGGTGAAAGAGAAGCAGTCAGTAACAGCTCCATTTCAGGCACAAGGCCTTGCCTTTGTGTGTGACATACCCTGGCCACCCTTTCCAAAACCCTCTTGCACCCTATGGTCGCTAAGCCACAATCCGGTTTCAAAAGTAGAGCTAAATTTGTAGTGGCACTAGAATGGTGGTTACAGTCACATGATAGAGAGGAAGGTTACGGGAGGGAAAGCAGGCAAGCTGGCTCTTCTAAAAGCAGGCTTAGAAGTTAAAGTGGACTTCCTTTGAGAAAGTTTAGCCTCGTCTCCCTCTGCTGGTATACTGGTAAAATCATATAAGATACCCTCGATCACCTGCCTTTAAAGTTTACCACAGGCTCCCTGGGTTTAAGGAAAACGTCACCAAAGTCTCCAGCTTCTTGTTGATGGAACCTGGTGTTTTTAATCCAGAGTCCCAATGCCTGGGGCCATGTCTGTGGGACCACCGTGTGGAAGAGATGTGTGATGAACGTGACAACTAGTCTGAGGACCAAATACAAGGAGACCTCTTTTCTTCTGTTCTGAAACAGCCACTGGGCTCGTTCTAAACAACAATAGTTTGCACCATTTACTTAACAGTTTCACATCCTGGCCTCAGACAGAACAGGTGCGAGAGACATCCTGGCCTCAGACAGAACAGGTGCGAGAGGCCCAATATGCAAAGCTGTATGCCCAGACCACAGCTCAAGATGCCATCCCCCATGAAAGAGCTGATCTGTCAAAATGCCTCCTCGTGTTGCCACCACCTGCCCCCTACAAAGCTTCTAACAGTCTGAGATTCCTTTGTTCTTGGGATGGCTCTGGGCATTTTCTTGGAAAAAAACTCCCCCTGGCCTCTCTACCCTCCACCCTAGCTTTCTCGTAGTAGCTATCTCTATACTTACATCATTTTCAATAAGTAAGTAAGTAAGAAAGTAAGTAAGTAAATATTTATTTTCTCTTTATGCTTTGCTTCCTCGGGGGCAGTGAATGGAGAGGCCAGAAGAGGATGCTGACTTACTCTCCTAATGAAGCCCCCCCCCCTGTGCCCTTTAAAGCTGCTGTCATGTTGGCCTCTTACATGCACATACCATTTCCTGTGCAATGTTCTCTTTCCCACCTTGAGGCCTGCTTATGGTCTCAAGGCCACTTCTAGTGACCACCTTTTCTAAAGGGAATGGCCTTTGCATCTGCTTTCCCTTCAGGGACCGGCCAGTGCTGCTTTTTCCCCTATTTTAAAGAGAGACCAGAGGTCCGTCAGCTGAGGCTGCGGTGTGGTCACTGTCCTAGCCACACCGGATCTACCAGCAGTGCTGGGTGTAGACTCCCAGCCTTCAGACTAGAGATGTAAATGCTTGTGAGCTAAGCCACCAAATCTGTTCATTTTGTCACCGCGGCCGGAAGTCCTGAGAGGACCATACTGCAGCTGCCCAAGGGGAAGCCATCTGTGTGGTTTCATCACAGACACCACCCACCTCCTGGCACTTACACACACGCTGCTTTCAGGTTGAGAAGATTCTCTGTACACACTTTGCTTGGGGGAGGCTGGACTCTGTGCTATAACGTGGAGACCTAGCAACCCACAGGAGCAGTGTGTTCTCATCTGCTGACTGTACCTTACACCACACCTGCCTGTTCCCTTTATTTGATTGCACTTGGTGTTTAGCAACTGTTAAACATTGTTGGGGGAGGTATTGTTTTGTACCCTGTGCTATGCAATTCTGTACATTCTCTGGCTCAATCCTGTGTCTATCCCAAGCCAGGCTCAAGCTGTGCATATCTTGTGAAGAGTAAGAGGTCCTTATACACACAGATAAGCGCCCGGGTGACCAGAAAAAGTTAAACACACAGGCTTGTCTTGTCAAGGAAAGAGATGTTTACCTGACTTCCACCTGGGATGCCGGGAAAGGTTTATAACCTAACCTGGTGGTCTCTCTGTAGGGTCAGGCTTCACCCGAATCCCCCAGATTTCTGTTTGTTTATCCCAAACTTTTCCACCTTATATGTTAAGCCTTGCTTTTTGGTCTGTTACCCTCATCCTTAAAAGCGATGTCATTTGTACTTTACATCAACCTAAGTGACTTCTATGTTAGCTTAGGGCCAGGCTAATCCTGACTCCCACAGACATTGGGTTACTCCAGTCTTTCTCCCTAGACCCTTATCTTAAGCACTGTGTCTGAGTTAACAGAACTCTTTATGGAAGAAGGTCTATGTTCTTTGTAAAGAGCTTCAATGTAAACATGTCTTAAACTGTGTTGTACACATGAGACTGAATGAATTGTCATCAGAAAACCTTTTTTTCCAATATTGTGCTATACTTAAATGTAGCTAAAATCAACTGTCTGAGGTTAGACTCTAGAAGTTTGAACCAGCACTGTCTAAGTCAGCCTGAACAGTTTCATTCTTGTCTCTCCTCCAATGGTTTCACTGCAGGCCATCATATTTTCAGCAATGTCCCTCCCCCAGCACACACACACACACATACACACACACACACACACACACACACACACACACACACAATATGTTACTTATGAGTCTTCATCAAGAGTATCTATCTTTGGGACTGGAGAGATGTCTCAATAATTAAGAGCACTGGCTGCTTTTCCAAAGGACCTGGGTTCAGTTCCCAGAAACCACATGACAGCTCAAAACTGTGCATAATTCCAGTTACACCCTCACACAGACATACATGCAGAAAACACCAATGTACATGATATAAAAATAAATGAATTACATATTTTAAAAGAAGAGGATCTATCATTGATGGCCCCATTTCTGTGCCAAGGCATGTAAACTCACACACACACACACACACACACACACACTCACCTGCCACTTTCTTAGAAAGGTAAGTGCATGCCTGCCTTAAATATGGCCTCATAAGCACAATTGACCAAACAAAAAGAGATCAAATGTGCTCCATAAAAATGACAACTATTGGATTTCAGCAGTCATCATAAAAAAGTTAGAAAGTCAGTTGTCTAGAGAAAATATTTGCAAAGCATAAACCTGCTATAGAATTTGTATCTAGAATATACAAACAACCCCTGAAACTAGGTGATGGAAAGGCAACCAAATTTTAAAGAGGGCAAGCAGTTTGAATAGACATTTGCCAAAGAAAATACAAGAGAAGACAATAAGATACAGAGAACTCAGCGCCATTATCAACAGGAAAATGCACAACCAGGCCACAAAGAGAACACTTCATACCTACTGCGGAGGGTGGCCTAAAAAAAAAGAAGACAATAATAATCTGGAAATATTAAAAAGCCTCATGTATTGCTGTAAGGTATATTAAACAATGCCCACATTTTGAAAACAGTTCCTATAAGAGTTAAATACAGAGCTACCCAATGACAGCAATTCTACTCCTAAGATAGTCTGCCTAGAAGAATTTTTTTTTAAGTCTCTATAAAAACTTCTGCATGGATGTTCATCGCAACACGTTTAATAATAGCCAAAAGTCAAAAGAAAGCAAATGCCTATCTGTGATGGATGAATTCATTGAAAAGAGCATATCCATGCAATGACTATTATTCAGCTGTTAAAAAGGAACAAAATGCAGACACATGCTGCAGATAGGTTAATGTAAACATTATCTAAAACAAGGCTGGAGAAATAGCAGGATGTGACTTAGCTGGTAAAACATTTGAGTGGCATGTGAAAGGCCCTGGGTTCAACCCCCAGTACTGGAAGAAAGGAAGAGACAGATGGAAGGAGGAAGGGAAGGAGGGAGGGAGGGAGGGAAGGAGGGAGGGAGGGAAGGAGGGAGGGAGGGAAAAGATTATACATGATGAAAGAAATCAGTCACGCAAGACCACCCATCTCCAAGCTCCATGTATATAATGTGTGCATTATAGAGCAATGGAAAGCAAACGTCAGAAGGGAGGAATAGGAAAGCCAAAGATGAAAAGACAAGAAGTTTCTTTTGAGGGTAATGAAATGTTCAAAATGTTGGCATTCCTTCTAGCTCTGCCCAACAGCAAGGTAGGCCTGGCTTGCTATAAAAGGGACTGTGTAGCCTCTCCCTCTCCCTCTCCCTCTCCCTCTCCCTCTCCCTCTCCCTCTCCCTCTCTCTCTCTCTCCCTCTCCTTCTTCCTTTCCCCTTACCCTTCTGCCTCTCTGACTCTTTTCTCACCCTAACCCCCTTTTCCCTCTCTCCCCTTCCCCCTCCCCCGCCACCTTTTCAACTCCCCTTCCCATCCCCTAAATAAACTTTATTCTATGTTATACTTGGTACCTCGAGGGGAAGGGATGCCTCTTCACAGGCCCACTGTGGCACCCCTCCCACCACACCATACCATGTCCTACCAAACAAATCCTTGGCTTTCCTATAAAACACAATATTTGATGTGAATTGGATTTAGAAACACGCTGGTTCAAATTTCCTGCTGTCACGTGGACTTTCTAGCCATTCAATAGCTAGAACTCTCCATCCAAACACTGGCGAATTGGGACCTCTTCTCTTGAGCGGTCGGTCGTGTTCTCTCTCTCTCTCTCTCTCTCTCTCTCTCTCTCTCTCTCTCTCTCTCTCTCTCTCCCCTTGAGATGGTTTCGGAGACAGTTTCTCTCTGTGTCTCTCTCGCACTGTTAGAAAACCCTAAGCCTAGGTAAAGCACTCTCCCTTGGGCTCTGGCCCTACAGCTTGGGCGTTGGGCCTGCAGCTCAGTCACTAGGTTACTACATGCCAACCTAGTAAATCTATTAGCTATTAATTTATCCTCGGGACACCGAAAGAGATAATATTAATAGCCTCTACTCTCACCCAATGGGTGTCTCGCCTTTGTCTGTACCTCCAGGTATACTAGGATACCTCCATCCTCACTCAAAATTATCTTCATCACTACTTAAAGGCTTCTGAATTCACAGGCTAAATCTGGCCCTAATACCCACTAAGTAATAACTCTAATTGGCCACTTAACGGCGCTTAAAACAAACAAACAAACCAACAAACAAAACCAACTTTTATAACTCTTGCCAATGATCCAAACAATGGAAAGATTTCCGCGTAGGCTTTTCCCATCTTTGCTCCCAACCTCTTTATTCTTCCCCTCTCCGATTTCCGCCCCTCCCCCTCCATCTCTCCCTCCCTGCTGGACCGGACCCCACAGTGCGCATGATTGCGGCCAGAAAGCACCGCTGTCCTGAGCACAGCTACAAGCGCCCACACCCTCCCCACCGCCCTGCTCCCCACCGCTGCCTGGTACCCTGCTCTGCCAAACCACCGCTGACAGCTGTGTGCTCTAGCAGACAGTCTTAAATCCCTGTACACTGCTCAGACCCGCCACAGTGACAGAGGCTGCCTAAAGTGACAGGGAGAGATCCCCTGTCCATTCTAAGGTGTAACACCATGTGACTTTCCTCCACTGGTAGAGCCATGACTTTAGAGTCATCTTATCTTGGCTAAGGGCTGTCTCATGGCTGGCCGTAGCTTCAGGGCCATCTTGGTAAAGACTGTCGACATCTTTGTATATGTGCAGATAAGGTTTTCATGAGCTATTACTTCAGCACCATCTTAGCCAAGGGTGGTCACATGACTGGTTATAGCTTCCGCTGACTCATTTCCTCCCCCTTCCTCTCCTCTTCTTTCTTCTACTTACATTTTCTCCGGGGCAGACACTGAGCTGGATATTTGAATTTATTTGCTTTTAGTTTCTATTTTTCAGTGCTGGGGCTGACCTTAGGTCTTAGAAACTCCACACAAAGGCTTCTCTACTGAGATTTGCTTCTCGTATCTACCCCAATAGGCAGGAACCACCACTTTTAAAAATTGTTTTCACGTGAAATGAAAATACATAGAAATTAAATGGCTCAAAATCACACAGGTCTCAATCAAAATCACAAAGTATTTTCTTTCCTTCTTTTCTTTTCCTTAATTTCTTTTATTTTTGAGACAGGGTCTCGTGTAGCCTGGGCTATCTTCAAACTCACTTTGTAGCCCTGAAGTTCTGATCGTCCCTGCCTACCCCTCCTGAGTGCTAGGATTACTAGTGTGTGCTGCCGTGTCTGGTTTATGCAGTTTGGGGAAGCATAAACCCGGAGTTGCTAGGATGTGGGCTAACACTCTACCACAGGAGCCCACGAGGTACATCCTTTTACTCTCTAGACTCCTACCTCTACATTGAATAAGACTAAGCTATCTCAATTGCCAGCAGGATATTACGTGATAATAAGTAACTACAACAGTGTCTAAGGCTTCAAGGGCTTGGATAGAGAGAAGTTAGTCATTCATTTCTTTCATGACTACAATGTGCGTCTTCCATGTGCCAAGCACTGTCCTGGGCCCTAAAATGAAGCAGTTAAAAACACAAGCAACTCCGAGCCCTTGGGGAACTTCCTTTGCTTGGTGTTCCCTTCTGCCATAGCTTCACCCTCTCTCCCTGCCCACTCCACACCTCCTACCACCACCCAAGTGCCCTGCCTGCTCTTAGAACTCCACTCTGCAACCTCTCAAATACCATGGCAGGGCACGCGCATGCTATGGTATCTGTGGCTGCCTGCTTCTGAGTGAGGAGTGACACAAGGGAGTGGGGTGGGGGTGGGGCAGAGAATAGGGTGCAGAAAACCCCGAGGAAGGCTGGGCCCCTAAGGCTGGAGGATCCTGCATGGCTGAAACAGTCAGCCCTGTGGATGGCAGGCCCTGCTGTCTCTCCCATCCTGTTTCCTTTGAACCCACACCACCAGGAAGTCAAAGGCTTCTAGATATATCCGAGGGGTATGTAAAGAAGAAAATGAAAAGCCCCCCCCCAAACAATCACCAAAGCAAAAATCAAAAGATCAGCAACAACAAAACAAACAATAAAGCAGAAAAGCCCAGCAGAAAGCCACCAAGTGGAACCGACAAGGGTCTGGGGGCTGTCGTGGCCATCTGGTCTCTGCTTCCACTGCTCACCACACCACACAACCACAATTGCTCTTGGAGGATCAGGTCTCTGCAACAGCTAATGCCATGGTTGGTGGTTGGTGGGCTGTTCTCTGTTGGGCTGGTGGGTTTGCCCAAAAGCAGGGCAGATAAGATGCCCAGGAAAGAGGAAGGGAGGGCTGCTCTTGGTCATGGCTTGGTCAGCCGTCTCATGCCCACACATTTTACTCATCCCTGCCTTCCATCTCTTGTCCCCCAGAGTCCCAGGGACATGTGGCCTCAGACCATGTCCAGAGAAAAGCCTCCACATCCAGACAGTATTCTCCTAGAGAAATTTATTTCTGACTTTAGTACCAGCCTAGAGAGGAAATGGGGAGAGATTACAGGCCACAGTAGATTTAGGAACTCGGGAGTTGAACTCAGATGCTAACTTCTAAAAGATTTGTTTATTGTTTGTGTGTATGTGTGCCTCTGTGTGTGTGCCCATGTGTGTGTAACTGTGTGTATGTAACTGTGTGTATGTGTGTGTGCTTGTGTGTATCCATGAGTATGTCTGTGTATGTGCCTATGTGTGTATTCGTGTGTGTCTGTGTGTATTTGTGTATGAGCGTGTGAGTGTATGTGTATGTAGTTTTGTGTGTGCCTGTGTGTATATAACCATGTGTGTGTGACTGTATGTGTGCCCATGTATGTTTTTGTGTGTGCTCGTGTGTGTCTGTATGTGTGCCTGTGTGTGTCTGTGTCTGTGTATCTGTGAGTGTGTGTATGTGTATGAGTTATGTGCACTAGAGTTACAGATGGCTACGAGCTTTGAAATGTGGCTACTGGAAGCTAACTGGGGTCCTCTGAAAGAACAGCTAGGTATTATTAAATATTCGTAACCATTGAGCCTTCTTTCCCATCGTTGTTTAAATAGGTGTTGATAAAGTCCACACTGACTTTTACACTCAGATCTCCCTACCACCCTTGGCTCATTCATATTTTCTAAGAAGTTTCCCGGGTAATCCATCATGTCCCTCCAGGGCTGAGCACAGCTCAAGGGACATAGGGAAGATTACATACGACAGTGTTGAGGACAGACATCCAAGTACTCTCTATACAAGTTTCTTGAATGTCGGGCATTTGTATCTTCTATGATAGCCGAGGCTGTGTCCACCCAATGTGGAGGGCAGAGGAGGGCAAAAATACTCCTAAGGTCTGGGGCATGGACCTGATGACCCCATTATAAACATTGTTCCTATATCACTGCCCCCATTCCTGCATAGTTTATGTTTATTTATTTACTTATTTATTTATATTTTTACAGTTTAGAAGAACCACCATTTTTTTTATTAGACATTTTCCTTATTTACATTTCAAATGTTATCCCCTTTCCTAGTTTCCCCACCAAAAATCCCCTATCCTCTCCCCCTCCTCCTTCTCCCCAACCCACCCACTCCCGCTTCCTGGCCCAGGCATTCCCCTATACTTGGGCATAAAACCTTCACAGGACCAAAGGCCTCTCCTTCCATTGATGACCGACGAGGCCATTCTCTGTTACATATGCAGCTAGAGCCATGAATCCTTCCGTGTGTTTTCTTTGGTTGGTGGTTTAGTCCCAGGGAGCTCTGGGGGTACTGGCTAGTTCATATTGTTGTTCCTCTTATGGGGTTGCAAACCCCTTCAGCTCCTTGGGTACTTTCTCTAGCTCCTTCATTGGGGACCCTGTGCTCAGTCCATTGGATGACTGTGAGCATCCACTTCTGTATTAGTCAGGCACTGGCAGAGCTTCTCGGGAGACAGCTCTATCAGTCTCCTGTCAGCAAGCTGACATCTGCAATAGTGTCTGGGTTTGGTGGTTGTTTATGGGATGGATCCCTAGGTGGGGCAGTCTCTGGATGGTCAATCCTTCAGTCTCTCCTCCACACTTTGTAACTCCTTCCATGGATATTTTGTTCCCCCCTCTAAGAAGGATCGAAGTATCCACACTTTGGTCTTCCTTTTTATTGAGTTTCATGTGTTTTGCAAATTGTATCTTGGGCATTCTGAGCTTCTGGGCTAATATCCACTTATCAGTGAGTGCATATCATGTGTGGGGAACCACCATTGAGAAGACAACTTTCATTCAGAGCAAGTATGCCCCTGTGTCATTTTTATTTTATTTTATTTTATTTTTAATTTATTTTTTACACTACATATTCCATCCCTGCCCCCCATCCACCCTCCAACTACTCCACATCCACACCTTCTCCCCACCCCACCCTGTCTCCACATGGATACCACCAGCCCCCACCCCACTTAACCTCTAAACTCCCTGGGGCCTCTAGTCTCTTGAAGGTTAGGTGCATCATCTCTGAATGAACACACACCCGGTAGTCCTCTGCTGTATGTGTGTTAGGAGCCTCCTCATATCAGCTGGTGTATGCTGTCTGTTTGGTGGTCCAGTGTTTGAGAGATCTCAGGGTCCAGATTAGTTGAAACTGCTGGTCCTCCTACAGGATTGCCCTTCTCCTCAGCTTCTTTCAGCCTTCCCTAATTCAACAACAAGGGTCAGCTGCTTCTGTCCATTGGTTGGGTGCAAATATCTGCATCTGACTCTTTGAGCTGCTTGTTGGGTCTTTCAGAGGGCAGTCATGATAGGTCCCTTTTTGTTAGCACACCATAAGTCTCAGTAATAGTGTCAGGCCTTTGGACCTCCCCTTGAGCTGGATCCCACTTTGGGCCTGTCACTGGACCTTCTTTTCCTCAGGCTCCTCTCCATTTCCATCCCTGCAATTCTTTCAGACAGGAAGAATTGTGGGTCAGAAATGTGAATGTGGGATGGCATGCTAATAAGTGGATATTAGCCAAAAAAAAAAAGAAAGAGAGAGAGAGAGAGAGAGAGAGAGAATAAAAGAAAAAAGAAAAAAATGTACAGAATACCCAAGATATGGTCCACAGAACTCAAAAAGGTCAACAAGCTGAAGTGCCCAAGTGAGAACGCCTCAGTCCCACTGGGAGAAAGAAGAAAGCAATCACTATGTCATTTTTTAATTTTCCAAGAGTGAGAATCAGCCACGCCCTTCTATCAGCAGTGCCATCCTCAGAGCATTCTGTCTGCGTAATAAGATAAGGGTCTTCTTAGCCAAGCACGGGTGTGTACAGTTGCGCCTGATCTCCAGCCTACACCTTACCCTCCGGTCACCGGGTCCCTTCTCGGAGTTTATGTTACTTGCTCCAAGCCTGTCTCTGTGCCCTTCAGGGCTCCCCTCCCAGCTGTGACCATAGTCTTCTGTTGATTGGTGCTCCTGTAACAGGTCCTGCTCCTTCACCCACTACCTCTTCTGCCCTCTCCTTCAGGAATTCTTCCTGCTTCATGGCCTCTCTTGGCTTAGCAGTCTGAACTCTTATCTGCCTCCCAGACCAGCACTTAGAGCTTTTTATTTGACACCTCCATTCTCCTGACACACCCCCACCCCACCCCCGCCCCCATCCTCCATGCATAACTCTTCTTTCTCTTCCCCAGTCCTTGCGGGCTGTTTTACACACAGCTGAACTCAATGTGAACTTTCTCTGTTATTATGATCTTTTTTTTTTCAGTAGTTTCCTCAAACAGTTTTTAAATTCATGGTCTTTCTTCTACAAATATTTATAGAAAGAATAAGCCAAATAAAAACACTTTTGGAAGGTTCTAATTTTCTACACATACACTAACACCATCTCTGACCATCTTCCACAGACATGGCCCAGACCAGATAAGTAGAATTCCTTCCTTGGGTTTAGTCTGAGTGGAGGGGAGCATTCCTTCCAGAGTTGTGGAAATAGAAGGCTGTGTTCATGGACATTCACGGCCACCTCCCTCTCTCCTCTTGCCTGTCACACGCAGCGGGAAGAAAAGCCTGTCTGAAGTGAATGAGAATGGAGACAGTTCTGAGAATGACTCTGGAGAGACACAGTGAGTCCCTCCTCAATGCAGTAAGTCCCCATGACTGTCAGCTTTCATTCTGTGAGCCCTTTGCTGTTTTATTTGCACCATTTATGCTCCTGTCACCTAACTGCGATTAAAATACAAGCATATAGTCCATTGGCAAATACGTTACCCAAACTCTTTATTCCCTGCTTAGAATCCTTCTCGGTCCAAACTTAATTTTTCAAGTCTGATCTCTTTGGTATATTACGGAGGGCATCTATTTACCGTCCCCTGAACACACTTGTACTCTCTTTCTTACATCCTGCCTGTAGCACAACAGCTCCTATCCATTGCTCAAAAACTACTACCTCATGGTTCCACCCCAGGTTTCAGACTGCACCAACCCAAAATCCTACAGAGTACTTCCCAAGCTCTGTGGTGTTTGCTTCCCTCCTTTCGGCCACATTCTCTGGAGTATACACTCCTCAGTGACTGAGGACTTACCCCTGACCCATTTCCAGCACAAACACTTGTAAGAGGGTACGGAAGCCCTGGGTATCTGTGAAGCACACCTATTTTTGAATAACATCTACTTCTTTTTATTGTTCTGGTAGAAATATTTCTCACAACTTAATATTAACCCCTGGCATGCCACATGCAGTTAGCAGCGCTATGTTCTTTCTTAGTGGTCCATAAAATCGGAGTGCCTATCATGTCTGATATATCTTAGATACCATGAAATAAAGCACCATTCAAATGCCCCATAACACAGGTTCATTCCCGTCCTAGTGTTTCCTCGTCCCATCGTCCACGCCACTTCTGTCTCCAGTCTGTCTCCTTCCATTTTCTCAAGCAAAACCAGACCATTAGATCACAGTGAGTCTGTGAGCTCCATTAGATCACAGTGAGTCTGTGAGCTCCATTAGATCACAGTGAGTCTGTGAGCTCCATTAGATCACAGTGAGGCTGTGAGCTCCATTAGATCACAGTGAGGCTGTGAGCTCCATTAGATCACAGTGAGGCTGTGAGCTCCATTAGATCACAGTGAGGCTGTGAGCTCCATTAGATCACAGTGAGGCTGTGAACTCCATTGCTGTTGCAGTGTCCTGGTCCCACACAATGGAATCACTTAAGATTCTAAATGTTTGTTGTAGGGTTCATCCCAGCTACTAGTGAAAATATTCTCTGTTTTGTGAAGAGGCAAGCCACAGTTTATGAGGGCAGTGCACAGTGATATGAAGATCCAATAAGACTTTCAACCAAAACAATATACCTAGTGATGAATATAACAACAATATAACTAAGATTAAAGGCTTCCAGATCAACTCAGAAGCCCCATATCATACAGCTACCCATACTCACACATAGTTCTTTGCTGAACTACAAAACTGGAAAATCCAGTGGCTTTGGCCAAGCAGGTCCGTGGAAGGGGAGCTGTCCCCTTTGGTGCTTGTGTGGCGGAGACCGACCATGAGCCCCAGTGTGGAACGTCTGGGCTCTCACCTGTCCTTCCCACAGTCTGGGATCAGTTGAAATGAATGACCTGCCCATGTGTCCTCTGCATTTCCAAGCTTCCTTCCTGCTCCCATCTGTTCACACAGGCTAATCCCTTCATCTCAGGCAGCATTTCTCAAACTGTGGGTCACGACCTCTTTGGAAAAACCTTTGTCTCCAAAATCACTGACGTTATGATTCATAACATTAGCAAAATTATAAAGTAGCAACAAAAGTAATTTTGTGGTGCAGGGGAGGGTCACCACAACATGAGGAGCTGTATTAAAGAGTCGCCGCATTAGGAAGGTTGAGAACCACTGCTCCGGTAAGGAAGCCTCGGGTATCTGTACCTATTGAGGATAATACTGAACTATGATCAGTGCCACTGAGAACTGAATTTCAATTTTATTTGACTTTAATTAAAATTTGAATATGTTGGTAGCACATGGCTACCATATCAGAGAGTATATGAACGAACCACTACCGCAAACAGAAGCCAAGGCCCTACACGGAACTCAAAAGTAGCTATTTTGTGATTGCAGGAGAAAGGCAGCTGACCCCAACCCCAGACACCCTCTTGTTATAAAAGGACACGATAGACTATGCAGTCTCAAAAACAACTTGTCTAAGGAGAACACCTCACTTCCCCATTCTACCCTAACAAATCTCTCTTCCCCTTCCCTGTACTTGACTACAAAAAATCCCCAGCCTAGGGCTTGTAATTTGCATTCTCTTGAATTCTGGTCTTTGAGTGACTGGGTCCTATGACCTGATCATTGTGTGGCCAGGCCTCATGATTAGCACCTCTCTTGCATTAAATCAAGTCTGCTTGAGCTCTATGAGGTCACCTAAATTCTCATCTTTTATTTCTTCCTACAAACCTAATTCTTACTTCTCCTAGCAGAGATCTAGCACGTAATTGGCCCATGTTTTCCTATCCAAATGTCCATCTGTGAAGAGTGTCTGAGGGACACCTTTCTCCTTGACACCCAGTCTTAACTTTATTTCCTTCTTCAAAATTCACATCACATGTTGAAGCACTCTTATGGCTCTAACACACTATTTAAATGTGACCCTCAAAGACTCGTGTGTTAGAAACTCAGAGTCCAGATGCACATGATAATTGTATCCAAAAGCAGGCCTTTGAAAAGTGTTGTGTTTGAATATAAATATCTCCCAAAGGCGCTTGTGTCTGAATACCCTGACTTAGATGATGGCACTGTTTTGGGAAGCTGTGGATCTTTGTGACAAGTAGCCTGGCTACATAACATGTCCATTGGTTTTAAAGCTTCTACCTGCTATGGTTCTTGCCTGAGTTCTCTGCTATCTGATCCACCCATATGAGGAACTCCAGGCACACATTGCTGTCACTTTGACCTCTTCCCCACTACAGCAGACTAAAACCAAGATCTAAAATAGATTCATCCCCCCTTTAAATTCCTTCTGTCAAGAACTGTCAACACAAAAATAACTAATCCAGGAGACAGAAGACGAGATAGGATGAGGTCCGTGTTCTTGGACTTCCCAGCCTCTGGAATCACTGTCAGGCACCTGTGCCCAAAAAGGCTGGAGACTAAGATCAGTCCTAGGGACAATCAGCTGTGCCGAGCTCCCATAAAACCTTTGTACCCCTTGATTGGTGTCGGGCAGGGCTCACTGCACAAACACATCCTTGTTGGTGGAAAACAAGCACAATCTTTATAGGTCCAACAGGAGAGAACAATTCAGGGTCCTGCTTCTGTCTCTCCTGGACCCTCTCCCACACCTCTTTTCTTTGGTGAGTCTAGTTTTACATTATAATAATAAATTGCAACCATGAAAATAATGGCTCTTCTGAGTTCTGTGAGGCCATCTAGAGCAGTGGTTCTCAACCTGTGGGTCCTGACCCCCTTATAGGGGGTCACGTATCAGAAACCCTGCATATCAGATATTTTCATTACAATTCATTAACAGTAACAAAATTAGTTATGAAACGGAAATAAAATGAACTTTCAGTTGCAGGGTCACCACAACATAAAGAACGGTATAAGGGGTCACATATTTAGGAAGACTGAGAACCATTGTTCTAGAGACTATTTAAATCTCAGGATAGCCTAGGAAGCTTACTGAGCTCGCAGTCAGGAGAGGTAAAGCAGGTCACAGTGGAAAATGAACAAGCCTGGCTGAGGCTGCCTTGTGAATCCCTCTCTATTACGGAGCCTCCGAACCAACTGGTGGGCTAGAAGCTGCAGCTGAGGTCAAGGATGGGATAAGAAAATTCGGGAGATGGAGTGGGGAGTGATCCTGGGGAAGGGACATCGATTTGAGAGCAAATCTCGCCCGTCAGGGTAGTGAGAGAATGGGAAGCTGCAGCAGGTCCCTCCCTGGTTTGGAACTCATGGAGGTTCTGGTATTCCTGTGCACCTGCCTGGCCCTCAGACCCAAATCCTGCCCAGGAGTCTTGTGCTGTGGAGCAGAGTACAAGCCAGAGCTTACTTAGTCTGAAGGAAGGTTTTGTCCTCTTTTGTGGATTGCTGTTCTAAGCTGGCAAGGAGGGAGGGAGGGAGGGAGGGAAGGAGGGAGGGAGGGAGGAAGGGAGGGGATGGAAGGAGAGAGAGGAAGGAGAGAGAGAGGAGGAGAGAGAAAGGAGAGAAAGGAGAGAAAGAAGGAGAGAGAGGAAGGAGATAGAGGAAGGAGAGAGAGAGGAAGGAGAGAGAAAGAAGGAGAGGAGGAGAGAGGAAGGAGAGAGAGAGGAAGAAGAGAGAGAAGGAGAGAGAGGAAGGAGAGAGAGAGGAAGAGAGAGAAAGGAGAGAGAGAAGGAGAGAGGGGAAGGAGAGAGAGAAGAAGAAGAGAGAGAAGGAGAGAGAAAGGAGAGAGAGAGGAAGGAGAGAGAGAGGAAGAGAGAGAAAGGAGAGAGAAAGGAGAGAGAGGAAGGAGAGAGAGGAAGAAGAGAGAGGAGAGAGAGGAAGGAGAGAGAGAGGAAGGAGAGAGGAAGAGAGAGAAAGAAGGAGAAGAGGAGAGAGGAAGGAGAGAGGAAGAAGAGAGAGAAGGAGAGAGAGAAAGGAGAGAGAGGAAGGAGAGAGAGGAAGAGAGAGAAAGGAGAGAGAAAGGAGAGAGAGGAAGGAGAGAGAGGAAGGAAAGAGAGAGGAGGAGAGAGAAAGGAAAGAGGAAGGAGAGAGAGAAAGGAGAGAGAGAAGAAGGAGAGAGAGAGGAAAGAGAGAGAGGAAGGAGATGTAGCCTCCCTCAGCCTTGAAGCAGGCTGATTCAGTCTCTGCTGCCACTGAATATGAGATCACCTGAGGTGAAGCCTTCTGACTTAGATGGCTCTATTGTTATGTCAACTGACGCTTTACTTCTCCAAAATCCTGCAACCTGCTGAGATACCCTTGAGACATTCCAGAGACACATCCTGTACAGGAAACACATCCTGCACGGTCATCTACAGGCTGGCTCCAGGCACCAAGAATGGACTGGAGGGGAATGGGCCTACCCTCTTTATAAGCACAGACTCTTAGTAAACTTCGGGGGGCTTGATCAGAAAACTTTGTCTTGGCCTCGTTCTTTTCTTGCCGTCTAATCTCTTTCAGCCCCAGCCTGCCTTTCAGGAGTACCTGGTTCGTGTGGTGGCAGGCAGCTCACAAGGAGAGAGACGAAGAAGAGAGAGAAAGGAAAGGAGAGAGAGGAAGGAGAGAGAGGAAGGAGAGAGAGGAAGGAGAGAGAGGAAGGAGAGAGAGAGAGAGAGAGAGAGAGAGAGAGAGAGAGAGAGAGAAGTGGTGTTCTTCAGTAAGCAAGGGTCTGGAGAGGGATAGTCCCTCCTGTTCCTGCTCCTCACCTTCTAACTCCAGAAACTTTACCTTAAAGGAAGAAATTCTTGTTAAATTCATAGCTTTTATATTCTGGTAGTTTTTCTTAAATTTTCTAGCCATCTCCTACTACAAATTAATATCAACTAAGTAAGTCAGATTACCTTCTTAATTCTGACCCAGCTTCAGTGGGGAAAGAGACACTTGTAGAAGTGATCTTCTGGTTGGGGTAGAGAAGACATCTGGGGTGGGGACTCGACTGGGACACAGAGATCATTATAATGATGGTAAAGAGGGACACTCTATTTCCTAGGAGGAAGGGGAGGAGCCTGAAACAGGAAGCGGGGATGGAGTGGGGGGGGGCATCTACTGCAGACCAAGGCATTCGTTGCGCTCAAATCCTATTCTCTGCAGTTCTCAGTTCATGCTGTAAGAGTTGTCTCAGGGGAGAAACACTGAGCTGGCTTCATGAGAGCCTCACGGGAGTCTGGAAATGCTTTTCTTAGACAGACCTAGAGCAATAACACCAGGAAACAGAAAGGGTCTTCAGGGGAGTGAGGCAGAGGAGGGGCAGGGGCGAGGGGGGGGAGCAGAAATACTATATATATATATATATATATATATATATATATATATATATATATATATATATATATATATACACAAAAAGCGCAGCGTGTGCCTTGGTCTGCAGTAGATGCTCCCCCCTCCCTTCCTGTTTCAGGCTCCTCCCCTTCCTCCTAGGCAATACAGAGTCCCTCTTTACCATCGTTATCATTATTCCTGTGTCAGAGAGGGAGAGAGAGAGAGAGAGAGAGAGAGAGCTTAGAGAACCTCAAAGAAGGAAAAGACTACGTTCATTACCACAGTTCCAGACACGGGGTGGGAACTCAGTGTTTAATGAATGACTGAGTGAACAGGGAAGTGAATAGCTTCCTCTAGCATTTATAAATTCATCTCCGTTGCCAGTTTTGCGTAGGCCAAAGCACTTCCTGTCTCAGCTCTGAGAGTTTTCCCTCCCACTTAGGCACTTAATCCAACTGGATAAATTCTCAGATTTTTTCCGTAAAGTTTCTTACCCAGAATACCCCCGTAGTTTGCCCTTTGTTTTCTTTCTTCCCACACTGAGCATCTCAGAACAACTGGAGGCAGTTGAGTCTTTTATTAAGTAGGTGGGGAAGAGGGGGATTCTTGTGAATAAGTTCACAAACAGCAGAAGACAGCTGTCTGTTCAGAGAAATCAAAAGTGCGAACTGGAATAGCATGAACTAGGAAAAGAGCCATGAAGATGGGGTGAGGGTGGCTGGAGGTCCCCGGGCTCCTCCAGGCCAGGAGCCGCTGCTTGGCCTGGTGTAGGAAGTGTGGTCATTAGGTCCATGTATCCACCAATGGATGTCCATGCCCTTTCTCAGACACAGCCTTAGAATCCCTAGGAAAACACTGACCAATAAATTAGGTTGAAAACTATGTAGAAGGCAGGAAATATCAACCTGGAGTATTTGTCGATGGCATGGGTGTTCTGGAAGATGTAGAGACCCATTTGGCCTTTGAGAAGGCCTTTCTTTCTGGAGGAGGTCAATTCACTGTTGAGGGCCAAATGAACCACGATGTTGTCTGGCCTTTCTTCTTCTGGCAGAATGTGGCTTCTTGGGTAGCCAGCCAGGCTGTTGGCCTCAGATTCACTGTAGCTTCCATCCAGCATCATGGTCCTTGAATGAAGCATTCCACACATGCATGGAAGCTGCAGGCAGCAAACAGAAAGAGCTCAGTTAGATCTTGAAGATGGGAAGGGGAGCTGGCCTTGTTACAGAGTAACGACCCTCTGCTACTCTGGCCTAGTTACGAGGACATCAGAGAGCACTGAGTACAGTAATTCTCTGGCCACCCGTTAGAATCACCAGGACTACTCACACCCACTCTGGCCTGCTCAAAACTTCCAAAGAGTTCCGCTATTGTAAGCAGTTTCCTCACAATTGAAACATTTCATTCTGTCCGGAAGCTCATTAAGAAAGGAAGGAAACAATTCAAAACAATTTCAGGAAGTTCCTGAAACTGAATTGATTCATCAGGTCCCCTCCCTTCCCAAGAGTTTAATAGCTGACTGCCAATAAGCCCAGCTGCAGGAGTGAAGTAGAGACCAGAAGTGCCTGGAAAAAAAAAAAAACAAACAAACAAAAAACAGAGCAAGCGGCCTGGAGGAGACTCGGATTAACTGGTCCATGTGGAAAGGACCAACCTGCTGAGCTGCCTGTAGGCTGTGAGCTGCCCAACTTCTGTGAGCTGTCACTCCTGGGGTAGGCTTTAGTGATGCACCTGTCTTTGAGTCATTTCTGCTCCTGTGAGTAACCCCTCATCCATATCCCTGTAAATAACCCCAGTAAATCCAAGTTGGACTTTGATGGCATCCGTACAATCTGTCATGGGCAATCTATTTGGGGTGAGTAGGTGTGTGTGTGTGTGTGTGTGTGTGTGTGTGTGTGTGTGTGTATTATCTTCTTATACAATAGTTGTGCAGCCAGAATTGAGAAGCCCTGATCTAGCCCCATTTCGGAAGTCAATCCTGAGATGCAGGTAGGTGCTGCACAGTTCATCTGAAGCCAGACAGCAGGTCTAAGATCCAGGATTTATTTTATTTATTTTGTCTAACATAAGATCTCACTGAGCAACCCAGATTTTCCCAGAACCCTCACATTTTCTCTAGCTCATGAGTGCTTAAGCCAGGGATTGAAATCTATGCATTCGGTTTCTAAGGCTGTGTTTTGCCCCTGTGCTCGAGAACTAAGAAAAAGGGTAAAAAGATTAGTAGTGGCTCGGTTGTCCCTAATAGTAGAACACTTACCTGGCAGGTGCAAGAGCTGCTTGGCTGTTCTGTCTCCAACATTGACAAAAACTTAAAGCAAAGAGTGTCCTTAATTCAAAGTTGCATTTATGTAAGAGTTAAGGGTCATAAATGGGTGTAGTAGCACATGCATGTAATCCCAGAGTTCCGGAAACAGGCAGAAAGATCACCAGTTTGAGGCAGCCTGGGCTATTTGTGAGAGAATCTGTCTCTTAACAAATAAATAATAAAATAATTGGGACTTTTTGGTTCTTCTACTGCGCTTTAAAATAATTAATTGTGGTAGAGGTAAGAGTAGTATAGACTCTTAATATTGGAGCCATCTCTCCAGCCCTCACCTTGTTTTTTGAAGTAGGGTCTCTCATTGAACTTGAAAGTCACTATTTTGGCTAGGCTGGCTGGCCAGCAAGCTATCTCACTCCACCTGGCTCCTTTCCCCAGCACCGGTGTTACAGGCACATGTGGACTCAGGTCCACTGTCTCAGGAGTGCTCTTATCCTCATCCTGTGGTAGCCTGCTCACAGGAGCCCATCTTCCCACCCCAATTCCATTCACTGCCACTCCACCTCTTGTACAGACCCAGGATTCTCCCCACCCTTTCATCTCTGTCTCTCCTTTGCCCTACTGCAGTCTGCTTGTAGGAATCCCTCCTCCCACCACACCTCCACCCCTGGGAACTGTCTCTTGGAGAGGACAAGATCCCTGTAGCTTTTTTCCACAGGCCCTCTCAGCCCCTTCTCCTAGCCCATCTACATTCCTTTCTGCTGGCTACCAACCTGCAAAAGCACTCTGTACCAGTGAATCCACAGCCATCCCTTGCCTCGAATCCACAGAGGACAACAGCAATGGAAGGACAGAAGACCCACACAACAAAGACAAGACCAGCTATTAACACCTAGAATCACTGCAAACACTCTCTGAACACTTAGACTCCAGCACAAAATCATGAACATGAGTAGCCAAGAGAATGTGCCTCCACCAAAATCCAGTAACTCCATTACAGTAGGCCCAGAGAAATGCAATATAGCGCAAGACAAGCTCTTCAAATCAGCAATTGGGGATATGTTCAAGGACCTTAAAGAAGACATAAATAAATGCCTTGTTGAAGTCTGTGAAAACACAAACAGCTGAGTGAAAGAATGACAACAGGAAAGAAACCCAAACTGAAAGAACTAGAAATAAAAAAAATTTAGGATTTAAAGCAAAAACCTCAGTGGTAAACATGACCAACAGATTACAAGACAGAGAAGAGAGAATCTCGGTTGTTGAACACAAGGCAGAAAAAAATGAAAGCTCTGTAAAAAAAAAAAAGTTAAATCTAAAAAAATTTAAAAATAAATAAATAAATAAATAAAAATCAAACACAAAACATCTACAAAATCTGAGACACGATGAAAAGACCAAACCTATGAACAATTGGGATAGCGCCTATGAAGGTACAAGAAGAATACAGAACAGCAAATAATCGAGACCAGAAAAGGAACTCCCCTTGAAACATAATAATCAAAACACTAAACATACAGAACAAAGAAAGGATATTACAAGCTGCAAGGCAAAAAGACCAAGTAGCATACAAAGGCAGGCCCATCAGAATAACACCCAACTTCTCAGAGGAGACTCTGAAAAGCAGAAGAACTTGGGCAGATGCTCTGCAAACTCTGAGAGACCACAGGTGCCAGCCCAGACTAATATGCCCAGCAAAACTTTAGCAATAAGCAGAAAAGGAAAAATGTTCCATGGTAAAAACCAAATTTAAATAATTTCTATCTACCAATTCAGCTCTACAGAAGGTACTAGAAGAAAATAGTCTTAAGAAGTTAACTGCACAAGAAGACACAAGGAATTAACTATTCCAAAACTATTCAAAGGGGAGGGATCCACATTATAACCACAAAGTATCAGGAATCAATAAACATTGCTCAGTGATAATTCTCAATAAAAAGACAGGCTAACAGAGTAAATTAAGAAACAGGGTCATATTCTGTTACATACATCCAAGCAACACACCTCACCATGAAGGATAGACATCACCTCAGGTGAAAAGGACAGGAAAGGCATTTCTGAGCGATGGATCTAAGAAGCAAGCAGGAATAGCCATTTTAATAATATGATAAAAAAAAATAGACTTCAGGCCCAAAACTAATCAGAATAGTGAAGGACACTGCATACTTATCAAAGGGAAATTCCACCCAGGAATGTTGCTATTTTAAACATTTACACACTAAACACAAAGGGCACACAAGTTCAGGAGAGAAGCACTACTAAAGCTTAAATCACATATTGACCCTCACATACCAATAATGGGTGACTTCCATACCCCACTCCCATCAAAAAACAGGTCATCCAGAAAAAAAAAAAACACAAACATGGAATGCTGGCATTAAATAATGCCATAAGTCAAGTGGATTTATGAGCAGACAGGTTCAGAACATTCCACCCAAACTCAAAAAATTTTCTTCTCAGAAGCTCATACAACTTTCTCATACAAATTGACCACTCAGGCTCAAAGTAAGTCTCAACAGGTAGAAGAAAATTAAAACAGCACCCTGCATCCTGTTTGGTGATCATGGTGATCAGGCTGGATATCAACAACAGAAACAATGAAAAATGAACATCTTACTACTAAATGAAAATTGGGGCAAAATGTAAACCAAGAAGAAAATTAAAAACATATTAGAACAGCATACCCAAACTTACTGTCAGAATGAAGGCCGTTCTAAGAGGCAAGTTCATAGCACTAAGCAACTACATAAAACCAAAAGCTTAAGAACATGAAGAAACCACAGTCACGAGGAGAAGGCAAGAAATAATCAGACAGAGGGCTGAAAACAATGAAATACAAACAATACAGAGAATCAATGAAACAAAGAGTTGGTACTTTGAAAAAAATCAATAATATCTGGTCTGGGAATCTAAGCAGGGTTGAGCCTGGTTAGTGTTTGGATGGGAGAAAATTATTAAGACTGAAAAACACTTAGCTAAATTAATTAAAAAGATTTTTAAAAAATGAAGATACAAATTAATAAAATTAGAGATGAAAGGAGGATATTATAGGAGATATAAATCCAGAGAAGTGTGACATACTCTAAAAATCTGTATTTCACCAAACTAGGAAACCTAAAATAAACAGTTCGATTTCTTGATCTCTAAGATCCACAGAAATTAAATCAAGATCAAATAAGCAATTTAAACGGATCTGTAATCCTGTAATCCCCAGTGAAATACAAAAATAGATACATAGATGATAGGTAGGTAGGTAGATAGATAGATAGATAGATAGATAGATAGATAGATAGATGGAATAAAATAAAATAAAATAAAAACAGGACCGATGGATTTAATGCAGATTTCTACCAGACTTTCAAAGAAGAACTAACATCTATATGCCTCAAATTATTCTCCAAAATAGAAACTGAAGGAACATTTTTAATATATACCTGGATTTTAACAATGAAGCCCAAAAAGTACACATTGGGAAAAAGACAGTATTTTCAGCAAATGGAGCTGGTCAAACAGCATGGCCACGCGTAGAAGAATGCAAATAGATTCATACGCACCATCCTGCACAAAACTCTACTCCAAATAGATCAAGACCTCAGCATAAGACCTGATACCCCGAATCTGATAGAAGAGAAAGTGGGCTTGAATTCACTATCCGGGGAAAGGACATTCTGCACAGGACACTAAGGCACTAAGAGCAACAATTACTAAATGGAACCTCGTGAAACTCTAAAGCTTTTGTAAGGCAAAGGATGCCAGCAGTCAGATGAAGTAGCAGGGCCTTAAGCAGAGATTTTCCAAGAGATGCAACACAAATGACTGAGAAACATTTTGTTCAGCATCCTTAGCCATCGGTGAAATGCACACTAAAAGTACTTTGATATATCATTTTAGCTCAGTGAGAGTGGCTAAGATTAGTTGAACAGATGACAGGAGCTGGAGGTATGGCTCAGTGGTTGAGAGCCCCGGCTGCTTTTCCAGAGGACCCGGGTTTGATTCCCAGTACCCACACGGCAACTCACAACTGTCTGTGTCTCAAAGCCTAGGGGATCTGACACCTTTACACAGAAATACATGCAGGCAAAAACCAATGCACATAAAATAAAAAGAAATGCTTATAAATAAGTAGGTGACAGATCCTGCTAGTGAGGACGTTGGGGAATAGTGTGCATGTTATTCATTGCTGGGAGTGGAAGGATGTGTTCCATTATGGAAATCAGAGTTGTGGTTTCCCAGGAAGCTGGGAATAGATGTACCACAAGATCCAGCTATCTTGGACATAAATCTTGAATATATAACCAAAAGACTTTACATCCTACTATAGAGACACTTGACCATCCATGGTCATTGTTACTGTATTCATAACAGTCAGAAACATAGCCTAGTCCATCAACTGACAGATACTAAAAAATGTGGTACATTTCCATAATGGACTATTATTCAGTTGTTAAGAAAAATGAAGCTTAGAAATTTGCAGGTAAAGGAATGGACCTAGAAAAAGTCATCCTGAGTGAGGTAACCTAGACCCAAAAAGACAAATATTGTGTGTTATATGTGTATCTCTTATATGTCTTATATGTGGATGTTAGGTTTTTTAAGCCTTCAAAATACATGCCACAATCTGAATAAACATAGAGGTTAGGTACTTGCAGGGACTAACAGGGAGGAAGGGATCTGCTAAGGAAGGGGAAATAGAATACATTTTCATGGAGAGACAAAGAGGAAATTAGGATAGTGTCATAGTTTGAATATGCTTGGCCCAGGAAATGGCACTATTTGGAGGTGTGGCCTTGTTGGAGGTGTGCCACTGTGGGCCTGGGCTTTAAGACCCTCATTCTAGCTGCTTGAAAGTCAGTATTCTGCTAGCAGCCTTCAGATGAAGATGTAGAACTCTCAGCTCCTCCTGCACCATGCCTGCCTGGATGCTGCCATGTTCCTGCCTTGATGATAATAGCCAGGCCCAATTAAATGTTCTCCTTATAAGAGTTGTCTTGGTCATGGTGTCTGTTCACAGCAGTAAAACCCTAACTAAGACAGCTAGGATTAAATAGGAAAAAGGATAGGAGAAAAGAGAAAAGGAGGGAAAGGGGGGAGGGACAACTGACACTAATTGTCATTTGAAAATCATATGGAAACCTACTACTACTGTAGATGTTTCCTAAAATATACATATGGAATTTTTCTTTTTTTTTTTTCTTTTTTTTTTTTGGTTTTTCGAGACAGGGTTTCTCTGTCTAGCCCTGGCTGTCCTGGAACTCACTTTGTAGACCAGGCTGGCCTCGAACTCAGAAATCCGCCTGCCTCTGCCTCCCGAGTGCTGGGATTAAAGGCGTGTGCCACCACGCCCGGCTTACATATGGAATTTAAACAGAGTCACCAAACTAGACATTGGACCAGGTTGTGTTACATCTTTTTGAGTCATTTCACAAAGGAGCCCCAAACATCACAGACTATTGCTAAAGCTATTGGTTACTCTCTACAACCAAATGGTAAGGCCTTATGGCTGAAGACAACAGTTGCATATCTCATTGACACTGGAGGAGTCTTGCTGATGCCTAACCAGAAGTTCCACTCATGCTGACTAGCATTCATGGTATTGGAAGGTGCTCTGCATGCTACTAGAGAAGGAAGATAGTCATCAGCCCAGCTACAAACCCTGTGACCCGCAACAGTGACCTGCCTGCCTGCAAGATAATCTGCTGCAATCATGGCACAATCGTTAGGAGAATAACCATACTCTCTCTGATTGGATGGATTTAAGGCCCACCCTATGCTCATACCGACACTGCTAAAGTAACAAGAACCTGAGACTAGGTCAGCCATTGCCTAGGTTAAGACCAAATACTATTACTCTGCTAAAGGAACACAGTAAAATGACTCCTAAGGACATTCTGCCATACCCACAGATCACAGCCTCACTCAGCCCTCATCAGAGAATCATCTTCTAGCAGAAGATAGTAGTTAATGCAGACTCACAACTGTACAATGTACAGAGTGAGAGACTTTGGAACACTCACTCCTAAGTGGGATGTCTTCGTGAAACCTCTCCTCTCAGGGGTCAGGAATCTATGTAGAGGAGAGAAGGAGGAAAGACTGTAGGATCCAGGTGATGGATAATGCTAAGGAAGCGGTGTCCTCCAGGGAGAAAATGACTGACGTACACCTGAACGGACTGACACTATGGCAGCATGCACAAGGCTTGCACAAGTTCAAGTCAGATGGGGTCCTAGCCCTGAGATGGGGAAGTGACATGGGTTCCCACCCCTAACCAAAAAGCTGTAATTGTTTAATTAATTACATTAATTTCTAATTGATACCCACTGGCAAAGAAAAAAATTGTTTTCACCAATGAAGTCCCCAAGATCTATTAGCCGTCCATGTCCAGCAGAAGATGGACAACACAGATTAAACTTAATGTTATTTTTGTAATATTTCTTGTCTTATTTTGCTTTGTTCAAGCATTTTTTGTCTTATTAGTCTTTAGTTTGTGTATTATGAGTTCAAATTGGGGAGAGTGTTTCTTGCTTTTCTTTATTTTTTTTTTAAGAGAGATGGAGAAAAAGACTATAAAGTTGGATTGGTAGGTGAAACTGGGGACTGAGAAATCACAATCAAACTATATTGTGTATGTAGAAGATACAGTTGTGGATCTGAGAGTCCGGGGCTCTAGATGGTGGTCCCTGCTGCTGCTTTTGCCTGCTCACTGCTATCGCCTGCAACATCAGCATATCGTCAAATGCTGAGGGGTGCAAAGGTTACCACAGGACAGCATTTAAAGAGCTTCTTTCCCACCCACTATTTCTGTCTAAATAGGGCAAGAAGAGGATTGTTCATACTTTGGTATTAGCTATTGGCCCCTCCTAACTGTTCCTACCCATCCGACTTATTCTTGTCCAGACACTAGCCCCAGCTTACAGGAGCAGAGGAATGAGATCTCCTCACCTTCTCTCGAAACTTCCGTTCCTTCTGCTCCTGCAGTGTGGTCAGGTAGTTGACAGCTGCATACTCCAGCACGGAGAGGAAGACAAACACAAAGCTGACCCAGAGGTAGATGTCCACGGCCCGGATGTAAGACACTCGGGGCATGGAGGCGTTCACGCCCGTGATGATGGTGGACATGGTCAACACCGTCATGATGCCTGTGAAAACCATGTTAGTTCAGCTGCTGATCTACCCCAGAGCCGGGACCACACCTCACAGTCACAATTTTCTATTCTCTGTCCCCTAAACCAAGTGAGAGATTTCTCAGCCATATTTCCACAGAGCAGAAACCACCATGCCCAGATCATGACTTTAATTCTCCATTACCTAGCGATCAGCTGGAAAACAAAGCAAACCAAAAGCATCCTACCAGTGATCTACCATCTTACCCAGTGAGACTCTGGCAGGCACAGCTCTGTGGTCGATCCAGAAGGACACCCAGGACAGCATGACCATGAGGGTGGCGGGAAAGTAGGTTTGGAGCAAGAAGAAGAAGATGTGACGTCGCAGAGTGAAGTTGATGTACAGACGGTTGTACCAGCCTGGGGACCAGAGGGAGGAGGAGTGAGGTTCCATAGAGAGCATCCCGACACTGCTCATCAACCATGTGTTAAGCACAGCTGCTAGCTCCCCAGAGTGTCTGAATGCCACCTGAGAACCACACTGGCCACGAAAGCAGCAGCCTTTGAGTTCTGGTCCACACCAGGTCTGTGAGATGCCTTGGAACATCTCAAGGGCTACTCCTACCCTTGCTCTGACTCCACAAGCTTGACCCACAGGTTGTGAGCCCCTCGCTCCAGTACTGTGAGTACAGGTGAGCCTGAGGCTGTATTCCTGAGACTCCCAAGAAACACTGGAGACAAACAGACTATCAGGCAAGAGCAGGAGGTAGGTACTGAGGGGAAGGGAGAGTTAAGTCAGTAGGAAAGGGTTGGAACAATAGGGTGTGTCCAGACAGGCTTGACACCTGGCTACTGAGTTCCCTCCTGGGCTGTCTGAAAGGGCTGATACTTTCAGGGAGATGGACAAACAGAAAGTGTTCTTTAAGAACAGGAAGAAAACAATCAGGTCATCCCATCAGGCCTATTTTTCCCCACTCCAAACGGCACCCACGAAGCAAATCATATTGCTCATTAGGTTTGCACAGAGTCTCCCTGAAAAGGCTCAGGGCTGCCCCTACTCTAGTCAGGACTATTCTTTCATCCTTGATTCTATTCAGGAAAAGCAGAGAAGTTGTGCTGGAAACACTGGACTAGAGAAAAGAGCTATGACAGGTGCACTGTGGGTAAGTCCTGTGTAAGACACACACACACACACACACACACACACACTTGTGCAGTACACAGTGAACAGCAGGAATGGAAGATGCATCTAAGCTCCAGAAAGGTTTGAAGGGAAAGAGAACACACAGACAACTGCACGGTTACAGCAGGGAGGCCACTAAAGGAACAAAACTGGCCTCTCACAGCTCCAAACCTTGAGCCAATAGCTTAATCCTTAAGTCTCGGTTTCCCAATCTGAGATCAGGGAATAGTAATATCTAAATCTTGGGTCTGTAGGGTAGAAACTACTTTGCTTATACAAAGTGGCACATAATATGTAAGCATGTTCTTAGCCGTGGCTTCATCGGTTTGAATTTGGTAAGAATAGATAAGAGGGCTGGAGAGATGGCTCAGTGGTTAAGAGCACTGGCTGCTTGTCCAGGGTACCTGGGTTTGGTTCCCATCATCTATATAGTGATGTACACTGTTCTATTACTCCAGAGTTTCAAGGGATCTGATGCCTCTTCTCACATCCGGTGGTACCAGGCACATACGGTACCAGGCACACATGTGATACACACACATACATGCAGGCAAAACAAAAAACGTTTTTTTTTTAAGTAATCAAGACGACAACAACTACAAAGAATAGATAAGAAAGCCAGGTGTGGGGGCTGGTGAGATGGCTCAGCGGGTAAGAGCACCTGACTTCTCTTCCGAAGGTGATAAGTTCAAATCTCAGCAACCACATGGTGGCTCACAGCCATCTGTAATGAGATCTGGCTCCCTCTTCTGGAGTGTCTGAAGACAGCTACAGTGTACTCACATATAATAAATAAAATAAATCTTAAAAAAAAAAAGAAAGCCAGGTGTGTATGTATATGTGTGTATCTGTTTCTGCGTGTGTGTGCACATGCTTGCACACACATGTGCATGTGCACTCACATCAGCTAAAGAGAAGATAATGATGAGCACATTGGGCGTGCACTGAAGCAGGCCTGTGGCTGTCCTGATGCCAACACAGCACTAGGCAGGCCTGTGCTCTTCCAGTGTTTGGTACTATGAACATAGAGGGTGGGAGCGGCAGATGACTATCTGGGACAACATGCAGGATAGGGAAGACACACAAAAGCTTTCCATAGAGGGGCTTGGGCATCTCAGCTCTGGGACAAGGGCCGATGAAGTAAGAGTCTCATTGGAGCCAGTATCTTACAGAAGTAGTATGGAATTGTATTTAAAGATAAATGGAAGTCTCAGCTCCTACTACCAGCAAGTGTGAGATTATTTAGAGATAGGGTCTTTTCAAATGTAATTAGGACAAAATAAGGTCACGTTGGACTATACTAGACCCCAACGCAGTGACTGGTGTCCCTACAGAAGAGGGAAACTCAGACATAGACACACAGGAAGACACCAAGTAAGGATACAGGAGAACAACACATGGGGACAAAGTAGGTTGGGGTGGCACAGATGCAGGTCAGGGTGCCAAGCATTGCTGGCGATCAGCAGAGGCTGGAAAGAGAGGTTCTGCCCTCCAGCCTGCAGAGGGGGCATGGCCCTCAGACCTCTGGGCTCACAGACTGTGACAGGCTAAATCTCAGCTGTTTCAAACACCCAGTCTGAAGAACTCCCTTATAGCAGTTCTAAACATCTAACCAAGGAGTTTAAGGTGAGACTAGACAAGCTTAACCGATGGATCTCCTCAAATGTTCAGATGTGGCCCAGGATCCAAGAGGTTTAAAATAAAGACCGAAAAATGACGCCCCTGGGTTGGTGGTGTAAGTCCGTGAAAGCACATGGACTGAGGATGTCCAAGGCCCTGGGCCAGCCTCCAGCATGAAAAATAAAACAAAATATAGCTTGCATGTAAATAATAAATACTTTTCCTTGCTTAGCTGTGAAGTAGAACATATAAGGCCATAGAACAGCATGCAAACCAGCACCCTATTCTTATAAATCAGACAGCTGCAGTATGAGTTCTTGGGGGCCTTTACTAATTTGTGTCACCTCTGGGGCTGGGACCTCAGAAGACAGCAGTCAACTCTATCAACACTGCTACACAGGACTATGCTCTATTCAGATAGTCCCCACTCTATGTGCTGGAAGTGGCCATGGTGAAAGCTGAAGAATTCACATGTGTCTCTCCCCCATTTGAGTCTGGCCGTGACCGTCATTAGCTACCAGTGCTGCTGTAGAAGGCCAGTCTGGAAGTCGTGTGAAACTTCTGGATCAGAAACTGGGACAAGGAGATCTTCTCGTCCGTCTTCAGGGACTCATCCCCGTTCTTCCAGTACAGCATCAGATCTTCATCTGTGTACGCATCTTGGGGAGAGGAAAACAAGGGAGCTTTGACCCTGACTTCTCTGGTTGTGAGAAGCAACATGGAAGCCCTGAGCCAGAGGGAACAGTTCTAAACACTGGCGGATAGCCCTCAGCCTCACGATTCTCAAGTAGCCCCGAGGTGGGATAACAATAGGGCAAAAAGGCATAAAAGCCTTAAATACTTACAGCTCTCCAGCTCCAAAGAGCAGGTCTGGGAGTCCAGGGGGAAGTGGCTGAAGTCCATATTGCACATGGCAGTGACGGTAATCCTGGAAAACACACAGACATGAGCTGGCTTGGGAGTGGACCATCAGCTCAGGCTCTGCTCACACTTAGGAAGACCCAGTATGTCACCCATGGTGGTGGCAGCCTCGATCTGTCACCCTAAGAGGACAAGCATCTAAGCCATGGAAACTTAGAGCTTTGTCATCTGGTGGGTCTCCTTTATTGGGCTTGCTGTCCCCTGGCTACTGGAGTGGAGATGTTGGCTCCCAACTGTCCACACTTGTATCCATCTCTGGCAGCATCTCAGCTGTCAGGGCTGCCTCCCTCAGAGATGCCTGGGAGGTGGGGCCGGAGTCATCCTCCACCCAAGAAAAGAGCATATCTGCTATTGAAATTAATTCCGATGAGTGACATGAACAGGCCAGGAACAAGGAAGGACCCTTGAGTCAGCCAAGTCCTCTCAGAAGGCAACCTGCAATAGCACTTAATAAACAATAACTACTGTTATTAATTTTAAATTGTTATTGGCAACCAACTAGGATCAAAGAGTCTAAGAGATAAAAAGTCATTGTTCCCATCAATGGGTCACACTAATCTTTTAACTCAAGTGTTAGACCTCAGCCAAGAGGAACTTGCCGTCTGCAGGGGTGGCATCAGACCGACTGACATCAAAAGGCTTGTCTCACCCCATAGATCCTACTACAGTGCCAAACTCATCAGGGCCAAAGGAGTTGGTGAGATGGCCCGTAGACTGTTACCTCATGCTGTATAGCACGTGGCCATCCGGGAACACTCGTAGCATGATGTTGTCGGTGGTGGTGTCGTGAGTAAATGACCTTTTGGAATGCACAAAGAAGACATCAGGAACCCAGATCTTCTTCACCAGCCGGCCATCAAAGGTCATGCTCTTGTTGCTGCTGCTGGGGAAGGTCAGCCTCTCGTCCCTCCAGTAATGCCTCAGGTACAGGGTCATGGTGAAGTCCTGGGAGCCAGGGAGGAAGCCAGAGGGCTTTAGATAGAAAGGCCTAGAGCACGTCCCTCCCTGCAAGGGATCCACCACCCTTCACTGCAGAAGCCCCCAGATCCTACTTCCAGGCTCAGGGTGACAGCCCTGCAGTCCTGAGCGCAGTGGCCAACATGGTGGCACTGTGGCAGGCTCACTTGTGCAACTGAAAACCCAGCTACAGAGCCAGCAGGGAAGGGAGGGGAGGCTTCCCTTTAAAACCTGGATAGCGGCTTCAAGAGTGAAAATGAGGGGGCTGGAGAGATGGCTCAGTGGGTAAGAGCACTGGCTATTCTTCCAGAGGACCAAGGTTCAATTCCTGGCACATACATGGCAGCTCACAACTGTCTATAACTCCTGTTCCAGGGGATCAGACACTCTCACACAGATATAAATGCAAGCAAAACATCAATGTACATAATAAATAACTTTTAAAAGAGAAAGAATGAGAAAGGGGGAGGGGAGGGAAGGGAGAGGAAGGAGGTATGGGAGAGATGGTGGGAAAGGAGTCTTTTCAAGATGACAGCTTTTTTTTTTTTTTTTTTTTTTTTTTAAGATGACAGCTTTTAAGGCAACCTCCTTAGCTGTCTTTCTCTAAGCCTCAAAACCATCCCCTGAACAGAGAGGAAAGATTTGACTTCTAATAACCCTTTAAAGGTGTGGGAAGTTTCATATCACATGGTTTAGTTCAGCACAGAATGTGTAATAAAAAGCATGAAAGAGCCATGTATCATAATTGAGAATTGCCAAGTCACAGCACAGACCACTGTACTTTGGGGGACAACTCTGGGAGGTGTGGCCTGATTCAGGCATCCCAACAGTACCTCAACCAATGGATTTCAGTTGAGGGTCAGTTCCAGAAACCTGGACAGGCAGGTATCCCTTCCACAAAGATTTCTACCATTGGACTTGTGAGATCCTTGAAGACAGAGCTGTGCTCTCTCCACACTGAATTACCATTCACCATTAGGCCAGCAAGGCACAAAGTAAGTGCTCAATAAATGCTCGCTAAGTGAGGTTTGGAGGTGTGGCTTAGTATAGAGCACTTGTCAGACTCATGCAAACTCTTAGGTTCAGTCACCTAAAATAAAACTATTTAAATATTTTTATAATAAATATTTTATAGTAAAAATAAAAATATTTTCTCAATGGAAATCTGGAGAGATAAGGTACACTTACTGTGTGTTCAGCCTGGGGGTTTATCTTGTTAAAAATATGTCTCCTGACATGTCTTACTGATGCTTTAAACCAAGAGCTTGGTCTTTAGCCATAAGCTAGAGCTAAGACTTAGTTATGGGGGAGAGGGGAGTGACTTCCCAGAGGACTTTCTTCTGGAAGGAGATGAAGAAGAGAGTGTGGTGAGTAAAGAGAACACTTCAGCCGTGAAGGGGGAAAATCCAAGATTAGGTCTACACGGGTCCATTTCCAGACTAACCTAGTTACCCGTGCATCAGCACTTGTCAGAACTCCTCTTTCATGGACAAAAACAGTAGCTTATGATGACTGGGAAGGGACCAGCCAAATGCCCCTCTGGTCACACAACTGGAGAGCATGCTCTGAGGGACACACCAAGGAGTAGGGTAGGAGTGTCACACTACAGGTTCTCAAATACCAACTGTGTGAGGCCAGCTTGTGTGGTCTTGCTTTCCCACTGGTTGTAGATTCTCTAAGGCCAAGCCATGTGTCCTGGCTAGTTCTCTGTCAACTTGGCACAAGCTAGAATCATCTTGGAAGAGGAACCTTAGTGGAGAAAAGGCCTCCATCTGACAGTCTACTGACAGGTCTGCAGGGCGTTTTCTTGATTAAGGATTGATGTGGGAGGGCCTGGCTCACTGTGGGCAGGGACAATCCTGGGCAGATGGTCCTAGAGTGTGTAAGAGAGCTGGCTGAAGCTGGACATGGTGGCATATGCCCTTTGATCCCAGCAATCAGGAGGCAGAGGCAGGCAGGTCTCTGTGAGGCCATTCTGAACCACACAAGGAGACCCTGTCTCCCAAACAGAAAGAAGCAAGCCAATAAGCAGCGCCCCTTGGCGGCTTCTGCTTCAGTTTCTGCCTCTGGGTTCCTGCCTTGAGTTCCTGCCCCGATTTCCCTCAGTGATGGGCTGTTGCCTGGAAGTGTAAGCAAAATAAACTCTTTCCTCCGTAAGTTGCTTTAGGTCATGGTGTTTGATCACAGCAATAGAAACCCTAAGACACCACTCTGGTCACCTCTCCTAGGATATCAGTCTGAAGCCATGCTTGAAGGAGGGCATGCCTGGAGTTGGTGGGCTAGGGAAGCCAGGCTGGACCCAGACTCAGCTGAAGCCAGCTGGTGAATCTCCGAAGGGTCTGGCAGGTTGTGCTTCAGTGTCCTGGGGACCTCACACCTGCACCCTCCACACCCAGGTCCAACTCTTGCCAGGAGCTAGAGCTCTGAGGAGTAAAGAACTCATGCTTTCTCAGCTCTGCTGCTCAGAGTCAGCTCAGAGCCAAGGGAGGGCTGGGCGCTCAGTGGCAGAGCATCTGCTTAGAGGTACATGGCCTTGGGTTTGCTTGCCTGGTTTGCTGGGATCAAAGGGCATATGCCACCATGCCCAGCTTCAGCCTGCTTTCTTTTTTTATTTTTTTTCTGAGTTTTTTGAGACAGGGTTTCTCTATGTAGCCCTGCCTATCCCAGAACTCACTCTGTAGACCAGGCTGGCCTCGAACTCAAAAATCCACCTGCCTCTGCCTCCCAAGCTCAGCCTGCTTTCTTACACACCCTAGAACCACCTGTCCAGGATTGGCCCCACTCACAGTGAGCCAGGTCCTCCCACATCAATCCAGGGAACAAGGAGGGGACTGAGGAAGAGGAGAGAAGGGTGGGGTGAAAGAATGAGGGAAGGAAGGAAGGAAAGCTGAAGAAGTGGAGGGAAGAAAGAGAGGAAGGATGAGGAGAGGGAATGAGAGAGGGAGGGAGGGAGAGAGGGGGGCAGGCTCCAAAATAAATCCATAGCATGAGAGCTGATTATGTGAGTTAAGAAGGAAAGACAGAACGCCCAGACCATGTGCTTGGGTGAGCCCCTAAAGGAACTTTATCTCAACAGAGAAGTAAAGGATAAGACAGAAACCTCCTGGGAGGACCAGAGCACTGCCGTGTGCAGAGGTAAAGAACGGTGCACAGAGAGGACTGAAGCATGGAGAAGGGTCACTCTTCCCTTCAAGGTGAGAGAGCCTCCACAAGAGAGGCAAAAGATGAGTATGGATGTAGAGGGTGGGGTTGGGGTGGAGCCGCTGGGGTGGTAGGAACTGGGGGAGCTGTGCTCACAAGAAGATAATCAAAACACTGAAGGACTTCAATCAAAATACCCATCTCTAGCACTCCTCCAAGTGTGGGCCGCCTGTTTATATTACCTGCAGCCTGCCTTCAAAAGGCCTCAGTTGCCCGCTAATTTTACCAGTGGAAACAATAACCCTAATCTAGAGGCTGCTGTTTCTTGGCCAACTTCCAAGACCCAATCTGGTCACCTTTTTGCTTTTGCAGCCACAACCTGTACCCCAGAGGCTCCCACGGTCTCAGCAATGGGATCCCTCCCTGAAGCCAGCCTGGGGCAGTGCCTACCATGTCCACCTCAGAAATGCTGTCCAGACTCTCCACCTGCACGTCCACACCTACAGGGATGGCCGGGCCTGTGAAAGAGCAGAGACAGCTGATTAAGATGCAGACCTCTCCACTAAGGGCTGAGCAATAGCTCAGCGTCGCCCCAGTGGAGTGAGGATTGCCTAAGGGGTGTGGCGGGGGCTCAGAAGTCTATGTGAGGTGTTTTCTGTGAGTTCCTGAAGTATAAGGTGCCTCCGCGTTGTCACAGGTCAGAGACTGGGTCTACACTACGCGCTCTTCCTAGGCGGAAGTGAATGCTCTCTGTGATTGCTGGGCAGGTTATGAGCTGGATTACATCCATCTCCATTGTAGGCTGTGTCTGCAGGGTAGATGGAAGTCATAGTGTGCGGACCTCAGTGCCTGAGCGGAGACCTCGATCACCAACCCGAGTCTGGATCACCTTCCTACAGAGAACTAACACAGAGCTGGAGATCTGCCCTGTAGTAGCTTTTAGTGTAGTATGAGATGAGATGTTTACCCAGTTACACCACAGCGCAAGACAGCACTGCGGAAGGCTGGAGGCACATCAAGTGAGATTCTACGGCCAGATTTCTAAAAGCATTCATCTGTGAGCTTATCTAGGGGCCTATCTTTTTCTTGAGCTGGATGACAGGTACATTATGAGTTTGCTTAGTGGGAGGTTAATGAGTTTGGGTTGTACACTTTTTATACATGTATACTGTAGAAAAAAAATAAATGAGTTTGAGATCCATGGTACCAGATATAGTGCATGACTAATCCCCAGCTAGTCAGGAGGCTAAGTCAGGAGGATGGAATTTTGAGGCCAGTCTTGGCAACTCAGCTGAACCAGGTCTCAATTTTTTTTTTAATAAAAAATTTAAAATGTTTTTAATATTTAAAAAAAACATAAAAGGGGAAAAATAAGAACTCAGCATCTACCAAGAATATTGAACATCTTCACCCTTGTAGCCAAACAACCATTCTCAAGAATCAGGTGAAGTTGAATCTGTGATTAAAGTTTTCCCAAAAAGAAAGTATCAGGTCCAGATGGCTCTCCCAGCAAAGCCCTGATGATTTCAGGGGGTTAGCACCATTCTATATCCTTGCCTGGAAGTTATAGAAAGAATGTTTCAGAAACCAAAAGAGACATCTAAAACATCAATTTATTTTATGAAGTCAAAACAAGGAATGAAAAAGCAAAATCATAAGCCAACCTCACCCAGCACTTGGAACCTAAAACACTGATAAATGACAGCAGCGTCCAGCTCCAAACTTCAGGGTCCATTTATTTATTCACTTGCTTGTTTGTTTGTTTGTTTGTTTGTTTTATGCACATGGGTGTTTTGCTGGGTGTCAAATTGCCTGAGAGTGGATTTACACAGTTGTAAGTTTTCACATGGGTGTAGAACGCGTTCGTTCTCGCCTGAAGAATTCACGCTGACACACGCAAGGAAATGTCTGTGGCATCCTTTATTATTGAAGATGATCTAAAAGAGGGAAGGAAAGAGAGAGAGGAAGAAAGAGAGAGAGAGCGCGAGAGAGAGAGCGAAGAGAGGGAAAGAGAGAGAGTAGCATAGAGAGAGCCCCCGGAGGGCTCAGCCTCTTATATCCCCTGAGGTAGCCCTAGGGCAGCGTGTTCCCATAGGATTGGCTGCAAAGCCATAAACCCAAACCGTCCCAGGCATGGACTCTGTGACTCGCGCGCTTTTCCCCCAGGACAAAGCACATTCCAAGGATCATATGTGAGAATGCTGGATGCCAGCGCCATTTCTAAATGGTTAATGCTGTCAGTGCTCAGAGCGGCTCTCTACACATGGGTACCAGGAATTGAACCCTCAGTCCTTTGCAAGAACAGCCAATACTCTTAACCACTGTATTGGCCTCTGGCACTAAATTAAAAAAAAAAAAAAACAAAAAACTGTACATCATGCTTAAATCAGGGTTATCTTAGGAATTGAGCATTTGTTTTAGTGTTGGGACTCTGTGTGTGTGTGTGTGTGTGTGTGTGTGTGTGTGTGTGTGTGTCAAAATCTTATACATACTCGACATTCTACCACTGAGCTATAAACCTCCTCTACCATTTGAAAGAATAAGGGGATTCGGTAGCTAACAATGGGAAGCTAAGCGCGCTGGGGAGCAAGCCCATCTGTGGTAGGCAAAAACTCTGCCACTGACTTATATTTCAGTTTGCTGTCTTCTTTGTGAAGGTATCAGTCAACAGAATTGTGCCGGCTTACGAGGGCAATCCTGGAGGGAATCGTGGACCAAAGAGGGGGCCTGGTATTAGGATCAATTCTCCTGGGAGCATTGATCAGTTCTGAAGGGAGCCAGGCGTGCACATGATGCTTTACTTAACAACGACTTCTCATTGCTCAAGGAAAGAGACAGCCTGCAGAGACACCAAGGTGGATGTTTTGTACTCCCTTTCTAAAGATCACACCTTAGTAGTGAAGATACATAAAACTTTACCTTGATGTATAGAATGTATACAACTCAGCTTCAAATCATGTCAGCGTCTGTCTTTGTAATTTTTTTCTATTGCCATGACAAAACACCGTGATGAAGACAACTTATACAAGGAAACATTTAATTTGGGGCTCATCCTTAGATTCCATGACCATCACTGGGGGAGCAAGGCAAGGTAGACGGGCATGACAGGGAGGCATTCCGCTGAGAGCTGAGAGCTCCTGACCCACAAGCACAAGACAGAAAAGGATAACTGGGAATGATGTGTACCTTTGAAACCTCAGAGGTCACCCTGAGTCACACACCTCCTCCAACAAGGCCACTCGTCCTAATCCATCCTAAACAGCCCCACCAACTGGGGACCAGACAGTCAAATATAGGAGCTTACAGGGACCATTCTTCTTCAAACTACCACATTTCATTCCCTGGCCCTCATAGGCTCCTGCCCATATCATAACAGAAAATTCATTCAAAGTCCCAATAGTCTTTCAGTGTTAGCAGAGTTTACAAGTCCATTGTCTCTTCTGAAACCGGAGGCAAGTTCTTCATTGTAACTTCTTGTATAATCAAAAGGCAAATAATATACTTCCAACATACATTTGTACATATATGCATTACCATTCCAAAAGGGAGGAATGGGGGCAGAGTGAGGAACTACTGGACCAAAGCAAGACCAGAACTCGGCAGATAAAACTTCCAATCCTGCATGCCTGACATGAAGGGCTTAGATGGCTTTGCTCTTCAGTTTTGCTGACAACAACACACTTCTCTCTCTTCGACTGGTTCTACTCCCTGTCTTTAGCTCTTCCTGAAAGATACCCCACAGCTTTGGCACCTCCAATATCATGGAGTCACTAGCAGAATCCAGATCTCATATTCACATCTTCACAATGGAACCTCTGGGACTCCATATAAAAATTCCCCTTACCACAGCCTGGTCTCAGCAGTGCTCCTTACCCATTGAGGAAGATCCCACAACCCCCTTACTCACTGTCTCAGGGTTCCATTGCTGTTAAGAGATACCCTGACCAAAACAACTCTTAAAAAGGAGAACATTTAATTAGGGCTGGCTTACAGTTTCACAGGTTCAGTCCATTATCATCGTGGTGAGAAGCATGGCAGCACGCAGGCAGGTGTGGTGCTAGAGGAGACAAGAGTTCTACATCTTGATCCCCAGGCAGCAGGAGACGGTGTGCCACACTGGGTGTAGCTTGAGCATACATAGCCTCAAAGCCCAATCCCACAATGACACACGTCTTCCAAGGTCATACCTCCTAGTGCCACTCCCTATGGTCATGCATTCAAACACACGAGCCCGGATATAGCGGTCTCGGGGGAAAACATACCAATCCCTGGCAAACATGGAGGTGGAAGCTCACGGTCAGCTTTTAGATGGAACACAGGGTTCCCAAGGAAGAAGGAGCTAGAGAAAGTACCCAAGGAGCTAAAGGGGTCTTCAACCCTATAGGTGGAAGAATAACCATGATCTAACTAGTACCCCCCGGGCTCGTGTCTCTAGCTGCATATATAGAAGAGGATGGCCTAGTTGGCCATCAGTGGGAAGAGAGNAAAAAAAAAAAAAAAAAAAAAAAAAAAAAAAAGGAAACCGACTTTTGAAAAACTATGTGATCTCAAATTTTAAAATAATTAAACAACTGCATTATCATTCTATCTGGGTCTGAGTTTTTGTCTCCATCGTTGGCTTTAGTGTGGCCTTGGGCACACATATTTCTCTGAAGTTCAGCTTTCTCATCTGCCTACTAGGTAGGTACTTTAATCTTGATAGTCCGTACAAAGCAGGTGACGGATACTACACACACGGTTAGAATTAAGGGAAAGCCAGAATTCACCACCTAGATTGTCTCGCTTTTGGTCATGTTTTAAAAGCTCAGATTCTGGAGGCTACACAGTTGCCAGTCTGTTATCAGTTCCCACTAGCTTTGCTGACAAGGCCTTGAGTCTGTGGGTTATGGTGGCAAGGATTTCCTGAATTACTTTCTAGAGAAGGGGCTATTTTGCAGAAAGCAGCGATTCCCCCATTAGGCCTGTCAAAAGTGCCTGCTGGATGATGAGAACAGAATGGAAGGCTAGATGTCTGCCTTTATTCTGTGTCTGCCCCTTTGCAGCTCTAACCCATGGGTAAGGTTGGCTTGACCTAAATCTGCCTAAATCTCTTTCCTCCCCGTCATGCCCAGATAAAAGTCACTAAGGCAACTCCCTCCCGCTTCTAGGCCACTGTAGTATCACCTAGGAGTCTCCCAGTCTTACCCATGACCCCCTCTTCCTCTCCCCTCCATATAGAGCTTGTGCACATAGCTGACACCCCAAGACAGTCATCTCTGGCAGTGGCCTCTCAGTTAGTTTTCCCAATACATCGTGTGTGTGTGTGTGTGTGTGTGTGTGTGTGTGTGTGTGTGTGTGTGCCAACAGTTCACATTCAAGTCATTGGCCTTTCGTTGATAAAAAGTAGCAGGCTGTCCTCATAAGCAGTTACATTAGCATGCCATGGTCACTGTGGCAGGGCTCACTTGCCCAGAGGACAGCCTGCACCTTCAGCACTAACGAAGCAGAGGGCGGACCTACAGATGGGTTAATCCATGTAGAGGAAGAACTGTGTCCCAGCCTCTGACACTGATGTTTAGATTACTGAGGGGCCACACTGACAATCTAGTTCCCAATTATCTGTTATGTATCCAGAGTGGATCTCTGCAGCTCTAGAGCTGCCTGTGATGCCTGGATTCCCCCCATCAAGGTTCCTGGTTCATCACCTGGGCCTGGGCTCAAATGTGGCCATGGTAGGTTATGCTTTTCCCAGAATTGAGACCATCAGACACAGAACACAGCAGAAAGGCCCAACAGCAAAACGCTATGGGGCTACTCCCAAGCACTGAGTAGAGTGTGTTCCTAGTTACTATGAATATGGAAAAAGAGTATCTGTGGGGTCCTGTGTTACCTGTGGAGAAGCTGCCACATGAGAGTGAATAAGGAAATCACCGAGGGTCCAAAGGCAAAGAATTCTACAGGCTCCTTCACAAAGCCTCTTTTTATGGTGACATTTTCTCAAACTAACAAAATTAGTTACAATGAAAAACAATTAGTTACAATGTAATAACAATTAGTTACAATGTAGTAACAATTCCTTACTCCTAGCACTGACTTCTCTTCCGGAGGTCCTGAGTTCAATTCCCAACAACCACATCGTGGCTCACAACCATCTGTAATGGGATCTGATGCACTCTTCTGGTGTGTGTCTGAAGACAGGTACAGTGTATTCATATAAATAAAAATAGATACATCTTTAAAAAAAAAAAAACAGCAGCGCGTGGTGGTGCACGCCTTTAATCCCAGCACTCGGGAGGCAGAGGCAGGCGGATTTCTGAGTTCGAGGCCAGCCTGGTCTGGTCTACAGAGTGAGTTCCAGGACAGCCAAAGCTACACAGACAAACCATGTCTCAGAAAAAAAAACCCCACAATGCCTTACTGATTGTCTTAACTTGACAGTTTGGATGTCAGACTGTTAGATTATTACTTTGTGGTAGAACATGTGTTTAGCACACGGAGAACCCTGGTTTCAGTCCTAAATATGAGAGAGAGAGAGAGAGAGAGAGAGAGAGAGAGAGAGAGAGAGAGAGAGAGGAAGGAGGAGGAAGAGGAAGAGGAAGAGGAAGAGGAAGAGGAAGAGGAAGAGGAGGGAGAAAACAAGAGAAAAGAATAGATAACATTGCAGCTTAACTTGAATAAGCCCTCGCAGGTGTGCAGCACCCCCCAGGTCCACACAGCCTCACTGACCAGTAAACTCAACATTTCACAGACAGTGTCTGCTACAAGCTGGGAGCAGTGCAGCCGGGTTTTGTGTGTGTGTGTGTGTGTGTGTGTGTGTGTGTGTGTGTGTGTGTGTGTGTGTGTGTGTGTTGGGATGTGGGGGTGGAGGCTGATGTGTTTCCTTTCTCCGAGAGCTAAGAACCAGGGAATGGAGATCTAGCGCAGTGTTGGGAGGTGCACCCACAGATGCAATTGGAGACTAGAAGGAGGCCTAGTTAATTTCAACTACAGGCAATGGAGGAAGTTTCAGGGGCTGGAAAGACGGCTCAGCAACTAGGAACATGTATTTCCCTTTCCGAAGGACTTGAATCCAATCCGTGTGTCCGTGCTGTGGTAGCTACTTTCTTTGTTGCTGATGGCACTCAGCCTGCGCACCCCTGCATCCTTCCCACCTGCCTTGCTGCTGAGACACTCCCTAGGTTCCTTTTTTTTTTTTTTTCTGGCCAGCCTCTTCCGGTCCCCATGACACGACTTCCTGTGGTTCTCCTTTCAAGCCGGTGAGGCCCTTTCTTCCTCAGCAGACACCCACAGCAGCTGTCCTCCGAGGTAGCCGACTCAGTCTCTCTCCTGAGGTGGATCCCTGGCCCAACTAACACAGCTGAATTGTCGGTAAAGGCCTGTCCAGGTTCCTCAGTCTTATGCCCCAAGCAGACGTACATAGTATGTGAATCTAAAATAAACCCAGTGTGGCTGCTGAAGTAGCTTAGCAGATAAGTACTTGCCACACAAGCCTGATGACCCGAGTGCCATCCAGAATCCGTGTTAAATACATTGCCTTTTAAAACGCAAAAGCCTGTGAGATAAATTAATTTCTAAATCCTTCGACAGCTACGCAGGAAAGGAGGAAGCCTGACAGCTGTGCCTTTCTGTGAGGACGTGAACAAGCGAGCATCAAGGGCTTTGCATATATTATCTGTCAGTCTGGACAGCTCCAGAAGTTGATTGCTGTTCCCATTTTATAAAGCAGCAAACAGAGGCTCAGAAAAAAAAATCGGTGGCTTGCCTGTGGATATTCTACAGCTTACTGGTGCCTCAGGAAAATATGGATGGTGTGAAGGTGATCCCTGCCCCAGGAAAATGCGGTGGGGTGTGGTGGGGATCCTAAAGGATGTTAGAGGGCAGAGATAAGAAAATAAGTAGCCTGCCTGGTTGTCCTGGCCTAGGCTGCTCTCTAAAATGCTCTGGCTCTTAGCTCTGTCACGTGCCTGTGGTTAGGGCTATCTGAGGGTGCCTGTGTATTCTGCTATTCTCATTCCGTATCAGACATGCTGTCTCCTTTCCCACCTGCCATGGCCTGGATGCTTACACCCTACAAAATGAGAGTGTTGGACTCCAATCACCCACCACACCAGGTGATGCTATTAGGGGATGTGCAATTAGATCTCAGACTTGTGAGAAACGAATGTGTACAGTTTCTGAGCCACCGTGCCTATGGTACCATGTCACAGCAGCCCAACCCAACTGAATGCAGGTCCCAGGGAGGGGTCCCCTCCCTGATCCCCCAAAGGGGAAAGCTGATGGTGAAACGCAGTACCAAGTGTGAGGGACTTCATCATGAGCAAGGTGACTGCTGCCTTGGACTATGGTGGCTCCACCACCAGGAGCCCCAGCTGGCCATAGATCCTTCACTATCTATTTTGTTTTGTTTTGTTTTATTTTGTTCAAAAGACTGTTAACCTAGTCTCCTTGGTAAAGGAAAAAAAAATGGCTGAGTTGCCTACAGCCTCTTTCTGTCAACAGCATCTCCACTGCCTGCCTGGGACTGCTTCTCTCCTTTGCTTACCTCACTGCGGGGAGGGGAGCTGTGGCCCCGAGAATGGCCCAGGCTGCGCCTCAGTGCAGTGGCACTGGGGACAGGTGAGACAAGGTGTCTGGGACCCAACAGTAAGGGGAGGACACCTCTTACCTCCAAAGGCTGGCCTCATGGTGAAGTCGTGGTCCTCTACCCTGAGCAGGGGCCGCGGCTTTCCTGTCCGGATCTTGGTCGCATCGAGGTTCTTTTTATATGAGTGGCTGCAAAGAAACACAAATGGGTTTCCATGGCCCACCAAGGCTCTGGGAGAGACAGACTGGATGGAAGACTCCCTGCAGGGTCCACCTGTTGAGCATTTCTTCTTTACTCTGATGCACACAAGGAGGGAGAAGACTAAAGGGTCTCTACACCGCCCACACCCTCACAAGGATGTCCACCCAGGACAGATGCTTCCAGAGCATTCTTGAGAGCAGATATCGTCCCCTGAGGACATTTTGTACCTGACAAGGTCTTAGTGAGTTGTGACTGGGTGAAAGTGTTTAAGCTGGGGGACGGTGAAAATGACTTTTTTTTTCCTTTTAAAAAACTTTCCCAAAGCTGAGCATGATGGTTTGGTGTGGGGCACTGGGCTGGTCTCAGAAAGTGCACAGAAAGGCTGGTCTCCAGTTGAGCTGAGATGCTGAACCCCCGGACCCTGTGGTTATAATTCATCTACATGGGACAGAAGGAGTTCTCTCATGCTCCTGGAACTATGGCCCCTGCCTAAGTTACTGCACCCCCACAGTCCCCACAAGAGAAGCATGGTCAGTAGTCATGTAGACAATGGCCCAAGCTTCTGACCTTCAGGCTAAACTCCTCCCCAGTTATGTAGCAACAGTAAAGACCATAAAAGGGGCTGTTAGGTCCCTACCTTGCTCTCTTCTTACTTCTCACTCTCTTACTTCTTACCCCTCACTCTCGCCCCCTCTCTCTTCTCTTTGTCTTCTCTTCTCCTCTCTCCCTCTTACTCTCTCTTTCTCTCTAGCCTTTCCTCTCTCTCTCTCCTCTCTCTTTTCTACCTTCTCTCTTTCTCCCTGCTTTTCTACAATAAAGCTCTAAAACCAAAGACAGTCTCTGCTCATCAAGGCTGTGCTCATTCTCGCTGGTGTTGGGAACCTCTCTTCCCTCATTCCTCTCTCCCATAACCCCGGTGGCTTTAGCAAAGTAGCTCCGGGACTCCCAGGTAGGGCTGCCACTTGCCACCCCCAGAAGAGTGGGTCTGAGGCTTAGATGCCCACCCAGGGATGAGTGGAAGGTAGATAGAGGCCCTCCCATGCCTGACTGACCAGAGTACAGGTGGAACTCTGGCAAGGTATGGGTCTTCCCCTTCCCCCTCTTACCCAGAACCCCCTTTCTAGTTCCCAACAGTTTGGTGACACACATCTTCAATCCCAGCACTCAGAAGGCAGAGGCAGGTGGATCTCTGTGAGTACAACCAGCCTGGTCTACAGAGTGAGTTCCAGGACAGTCAGGGCTGCATGGTGAGACTCGTGTGTTACAATATGGTTTGTAGTAAATATGCGGTGACATAAATAGCCCCAAAGCTCTAAACACTGCTTTCCCCAGCTAGAGCTGCAGTGGCTTCTGTCAGTCCAGGGGACAGATCTGTTCATCCCTCACTTAGCTCAGTCTCTTCATTGTCTTATACTCTTTGCTTATTAATTTTGTCACATGAGCAGTCAGCTCCAGAGGACTGTAAAGCATTTGCCTACTGGACAGTTATTCTGCGGCAGGAAGGATAGTTAGTCTACGTGGGGCATTTATATTTCTCCGGCGACCTGAAAGGTGGGATCTATGTTCATCTCTGTGTGTCTGTGTCCAGCCCGATGTCCAACACACACTAGACATCCAGTGAAGTGGGAACAGTGTGAAGCACACTCCAGCCAGCGTCTAGAAGGAATTCAAATTGATTCTAGCATGTTTGGCCAACGTTGTCTTTAAACCAAGTGATTCTTGGCTTTAACTGTGTGTTAGGGTTCACTGGAACTTTCAAAAACCCTGATGCTTGGGCCCAACACAGATCATGTAAATCCATCTCTGAGGGCTGAAGAGATGGCTCAGTGGTTAAGAGCACTGACTGCTCTTCCAAAGGTCATAAATTCAAATCCCAGCAACCACAGCCATCTGTAATGAGATTTGATGCCCTCTTCTGGTGTGTCTGAAGACAGCTGCAGTGTACTTATATATAATAAATAAATAAATCTAAAAAAAAAAAGTTTAAATCCAAGGGACCCATACTGATTCCCACACAGCCACACTGAGGACCATGGCTCCAACCTAACATCTTAAGATCCTGTGACATGTGTGTGATTGCAAACTATCACTTCCTGCCAGTGACTCTCAGACTTAACCACCAGCTAATCACCTGGGGGCTGTTAAGCTGCTGCTGAGGGACTGGGAGATTCTGAGGAGGCAGAAATGTGGGAACTTTCCAAAGCCCTGGTAGTGCTGTGTGAGTGGACTTGAAAACCGGTAGGACTTTACTCTGGCCCTGCTTTTTGGCGATTTCCAGAGGTGTCCAGTTGCAAGTCAGTGCAGACCATGTGGCTTAAGAGGTGAGGTGACCGACACATGAAGGACAGCAGATCTTCTCAGGACCTGCGAGCTGCTGTGTGCTGCATTCCGAAGTGCTGTATAGCTAATGGGTACTCTCCGGTATTCTTTTTTTTTTTTTTTTTTTTTGGTTTTTTTTGAGACAGGGTTTCTCTGTGTAGCCCTGGCTGTCCTGGAACTCACTTTGTAGACCAGGCTGGCCTCGAACTCAGAAATCCGCCTGTCTCTGCCTCCTGAGTGCTGGGACTAAAGGCGTGCGCCACCACGCCTGGCATACTCTCCGGTATTCTTGTTCTTTTGCATTCTATCATTCACCCTCAAGCTCCTGGCCCACCCACTTGGCTTTAGAAAGCGCAACGAAGAGAGGTGGCAAGTGGATCTCGGAGACACCTGTCTTGACTTTCATCTTCAGCCAGCGCTGAACAGACAGTATAATGCAGCGGGACATCAAAGCCATGCACATCCATGAACCAGCCATTAGAAACGGGTAGCCATTTACATCTTACACAGAATTCAATACAATTAATATCCAGTTTCTCATACTGAAGTGCTCAAGAACAACTCATGGCTTGTGGCTACTGTCTTGGACAGTATAGATAATGCTTTCATGATCACAGAACTTTTTATTATGAGCTCGGTGCCAGTTTAAGGGTTGGCAAGGCCCCTGACCCACACAGATTCCTTTGGACTGCCTCTCTCCATTTTACAGCCCCCAAGCTTCTCGTTCATTCCCTCACTTCCAGTGAGGGTTCTGACTCCACCTGGTTCTCCCCCTTCGTCTGAGGAGGGCAGCATCCATATGGGCAGCCATCTGCTCGTACCCCCCAGTGCCAGGAACCGTGCTCACTTGCTTGACCTATTTCTGGGGGCAGCTCCCCTGCCTGACGTGTTCACAGCATGGGGGGGGGGGTGCTGCTCACATCCTCCTGAGCTTGAGACCAAGCTGTGGAGGTGACAGGCAAGTGGGTGGGTAAATGACGTCACTTTAGGGAGTGCTGAGTGCCGGAAAACTACAAACAGGGTAAAGAATAACAGAAATGATTGGCATGGAAACTATCGAGATGGGCCATGGGGAGGTCATCTGCTGGTTCCAGCTGAGCCACCACCAAATCTTCTGTCTACTTTTCCTTCAACTGTGAGGCTCCGAGGTGAAATATCTGACCTTCCTTGACACAGAGCCCCCTGGACTCTGCCCTCGACCACTACTGCCAGTCCCCAGCTCCCCCTCCCCCTTTAATGGCTCATTCCCATGAGCAATTAAACTGGGCTCCAATTGCTCCTGCTTTGAACCAAAAGTAAGCAGAGGGCCAATCTACGCCAACTCTCCTCTAGCTGCATTTGAGTATACATTTGAGTATACATGCATTTGAGTATGTATACATAAATATATACATACATACATATATATGAAATCTTTGTTTCCTTTTATAAAATGAAAGAGTTTACTTTTCTGAGCCAGTCTTTGGGTTCCTTTCTGTACACAGCTTGCATTAGCCACAAGCCACATCCCTTCCCACAGCAGGACCCTTCTGACAATTGATGAACCTGCCCTGACCCATCATTACCACCAGAGCCCATGTTGACCCCAGGGCTCACTCTGGTGTTGGCCATTCTAAAGGTTTGAGTAAATGCCAGGACAATACCATGTCGTTTTGCTGCCCCCACCCCAAGTCTTTTTAGCCTCAAATTTTTCTTCACCCCCAAACAAACAAAAACAAATAAAATTCTCCTAAGAGCTGGGCTCCATGTGCAGCCGCCTTCCATGCTATCAGTGGCAGTGCCCAACCACAGGCCTGCCAGAGCAGGGAGAGTTCCAATAGTGGCACTGCTGTCTTTCAAAATAAGACACTCAGGGGTTCTGCTACCACTCTGCCTGCTCAGTCTGTTTCTGGTGCTGCTGCTTCTCCCACTCCTCCCCATCCCTCTTTCCAATGTCACCAAGCCCATGTCCCAGCATACCTCGTCCCTCTTAGCAATCTCTGGCAGGCTCCCCAGTACCAGTGGTTTGCACTGCCATGGCATACGGGACCATCATCTCTCTGCTCTAAGCCTTTGTGTTCAACAGCTAAACTCCACGTCCCCAGGTGGACTTCATAGAGCACGTGATATGGGCCCCACATCGGTGGTCAGCTACAGCACGTGGATGGGACTATGCATACTGCTTATTGGAGGAATGTGCAAGCCCCAGGTCAGGCAGAGCCTTAGCAATCACAGGAAGAATTCTGCCGATTGAAAGGCAATGGAAAAGCAAAAAACAAACAAACAAACAAACATGGTGCTGAGCACACAGAGGAGGACTCAGGGACTAGATTCACCTTTAAACAATTCCATCGTAGAAGAGCATGGGAAGAAGAAAAGCCCATCCAGCTTTTCCTGTACTGGAGCTAAACACAGGACGTGGGCCCAGTCTGGTCTCCTTGGGCATGAGCAGTCATGTCCGGGGGTCCTTGGGGGACTTCCACACTCTCAGGAGTCTGGGACCAGGCCTGGTCCTACAGACAGAGACAGTGTGGGGAGTCGAGGCAGAACGGAAGAGTCAGGAGGAGATCAGGAGATCAGAGAACAGGAGGGACCAGAAGATCTTAAGGAAAGCCTGGATGTTTATACCATGTGAAAAGAACAGGCTGGGACCCCCCCACCCCCACTCCCATCACACACACCCTAAAGATGGTATAGGAATAGCAGCACCCTAGAGTATATTAAGATTAAAACACACACCTCTGGGAGAAGATTTGAGATGCTAAGGAAACCAAGACTGGTGGTGCACCCTTTTAATCTCAACAGGGAAGATTGGAAGGCAGGGTAGGTGGATCTCTGTGAGTTCAAGACCAGCTTAGTCTACATAGTGAGCTCCGGGACAGCCAGAGCCACATGATGAGACCCTGTCCCCCAAAAACCAACCAAACAAATAAACTAAATGCTCATGAGACATCAATGTATGAAATTGTATATGGATTTACAAAGGTTTGTGCTACATAGCAGGAAAGCCTGGCCTATTTTGCACCGCCACTCTCTGACCTACTGCCTTAGTTTGCTTTCTTGCTGTGAGAAACACTGTGACCAACAGCAAGTTAGGAAGGAAGGGGTTATTTCAGCTTACACCTTACAGCTATCACAAAGGGAAGTCAGAACAGAAAGTCAAGGGGGACCCTGGAGGCAGAAGCTGATGCAGAGGCCATGGAGCAGTGCTGTTTGCTGGCTGGCTTGCTCAGCCGGCTTTCTTATACCCAAGACCAGTGTGGCACCCAGGAGTGGCACTGCCCACAGTGGGCTGGACCCTCTCCCATCAATTGTCAATCAAGAAAAAACGCTCCACAGGCCAATCTGATGGAGCATTTACTCAGTAAGGGTTCTCTCTTCCGACATAACTCCAGCTTGTGTCAAGTTGATAAAACCCAACCAATGCAGATACTGAACTTTCTCCTTGCTCCCAATTTCTCCACTTGAAGTCTTTATAAATAAATGTCTTTACGTTTGCAGCTGCATTTCTCTCTGCTCAGTCCTTTGTTTCAGGACAGGACCCGGGGCCACCGGGCCGGCGAAGCCCAGCCACCATGAGCAGATCCCCTGCAAAACTGCAGGGGGATGGATGAGCTCAGAGGGCTTAGCTGATCACAGACATTAATGTGCCCTCTGCCTCACAGGCCCAAATCCTTCCTGTCAACACACTTTCCACAGCTATCTAGGGAAGCATTAGCAAACCGGAAGTTACAGAATGCCGTCACTCCGGCCGGATACAGTAGCTTTAAATCCATTGCCTTTGGGGCTCAGGAATTGTTTGCTTTAAGGGACTAGTTGTTTGATAACTGGAGCGTCACTAAGGTTCTCCTGGGCCCTGAGCTATTCGTCATGAGGGGGCTTCTCCACTTATTTTTAGTCAGGCATGGCCATTAGCCCCAAACTTCTGAGCCCCACCGTCTTGGTTTGAAGTCGCAACTGTTGGGCAACCTTAAACCTGGCCTTTCATGAGAAGAAAATTAAAAGGGGAGGGCGTGCTCACCACGCCTGTGGAGCAGCTGTGCCCGTGGGCGCAGGTTCGAGTTCTGGATCTTGGTTGATTTGCTAATAACAGTCATCCTAACACCCTTGTCGCACAGACAGCTCTGCTCCGTGCAGGTACTCAGCTGTGAATTTTAGACACTCCCCACTAATCATCAAATTTATTTTTCAGCTGGAGAAACTGAGGTCAGGAAGAAAAAAAAAATCTGCATGGCCAGAGAGCATCTTCCCTGGCTTCTCAACTCCTTATCATGGGCAAGAGTTACTTGGGGGGCGGGAGAGTGGGGGGCGGGAGGGGAAGGCGCAGAAGAGGCTAGCCCTGGTCCAGAAAAACAGACCCATGATGAAAACCACCAGAGGAATGGCCAAGGATGGGGCCCAGAGAGGTGGCTGATGAGAAAGGAGAAGCCCAGGCTCAGAGCAGGGAAAGGGCAGACCCATAGCTTGAAAGCAAGTAGGAAGGATGGAGGCAAGGGGAGTGGGCTGAGGTAGGAGGCAGAAAGGAAGAACGAGGAAATTTTCTATGAAAGGAGCAGATTCTCCTACAGCAGCTCAGCACGGGGGACCACCAAAGATCAGAAAATCAGCGACAGGTTTTAAAAAGCAGCTGCCGGGCAGAGTAACTGCTGGGAATGAGTGGCTTGCCACTGGATGCAGGAAGGCCGTCAGGTTAACAGAAGGCACGTGGTGTATTAAAACATGTGTGTTGTGTGTGACTATGTGAGGGAGACTGCCACGGACCGGGCCTAGTCAACCCCCCTCAATCCGTGGGAATCGGGGGTTGGGACAGATGGGCATGGAGTTGGCAGAAGTGGGGTGACAAACAGACACAAGAGAGTGTGGATCTGAATGTAATGTCACATTGAGCATCAGACTTTTTATACAGGAGAAAATAGGGAAGTTAGGTGACAATGAGGTTACTGGATTCTAACATAAAACAGAGGAATGCAAACAAGAAGAACTGGTAGGGACCAACTGGGATAACATTCAATGTTAACAACTGGGATCAAAACAACTCCACCTAAGGTCAGCTTAAACTTAGAAGCCAGGGGCAAGGGCTTTGTGCCCTTGCCATAGTCCACCTTCCTCGTAGGGAATAATGTAAATACTCTTTATAAATATATAATGGATATATAATGGGAATAATGGGTGTTACTCAGCTAGCTATAGTTCTAAGTATCTACTCTAGTTCCTTCTCAGGTCACAAACTTCCTACTTCCTAGATAATGGTGAATTCCTGTGTAGGGCAGTGACTTAGCTATTATTCTGGGTGATAGTGTGGGGGGACTTTCTACTAACAAGTAATGTAGTCTGCCATACCTGGCTGTAGAAGATTCTAAGTATATACTTTGCTAAGCTTGCCCTGAGATTTCTAGCTCTTATGTTGTAAAATACTGTAAGAAAGCATGTAAGACCCTCCATGATATTGCAGGGACAAAGCTGGGGCTTTCTAGCTATGGGAATGCCAGGGTTTCAGGAGGGTGCGTTCCCTTTGAAACTCTCTGCCTCAGGACTGCTTCCAGGTTTTCAGGCCTGCCAAGCAGGTCACTACAGGAGTGGATGTAGCAGGAGACCATGTACACTGTGTGTTTGTGACTAGAACCACGTGGGTGCTCTGTGTATATGAGTATATGTGTCTGTGTGAGAGCAAGACTTCTAAGAAGGGTCCCAAGGCTGAGAACAAAGGGGTGGATACCCTGCGCTGGGCTTCCTAGCCTTGCACAGGTTTGCTTCAGTGAGCACACACGCTTTGGCTGTGTTCATCTTGTCTCAGGTTAACTCCTCATGGGGCACGTTTTAAAGAGATGGTGTTCATTCCGAGTGTCAGAATTTTGAGCTTTTCCTAGTGTCACGTAGTGTCAAGTGAAGCTCTGGTCTTCTGAGGATCAGCAGAAGTTGCGGCAGCCAGCCTGCTGAGTGGGGCCCTAGAGTGTGGGCACCATTCTGAGGGGACAGTTTCCTGCAATACTTGTCCTTTAGTGTGATTGACTCACACCCCTGAGGCACCCATGACTTTGTAAAATGAGCTATTGAGGCCGTTTTCTATCGTGTTCTCAGTGGGAGAGTGTCCCACAGGGCAACACTGCTTTATCTCTTTTAAGAATCACTGTGATCTAAGCCCCTCTTCAAGGTCCCCGATGCCCATCTGAATCAAAAAGATTCTAGAATTCTGTTACAAAGACATCTACTTAAATGGCTCACAAGAGAGTTTCCCAACCCCCTTGGACTCTATATCTTCTTTTTATGCCACTCCTGATCACATTTCCCAAAATCAGAGTTCAGAAATGCAGCTGGACCAGGTGGGTTCTGAGGTCCCTTTCTGGTTCAGGCCTGTACTCCTAGACACATAACCAAGATAACTTTGGACTGTGCTTCCTGGATGAGTAGGATAGACCGTCACCGAGATCCGGGTTTCCCAGAGTAGCAGTCTCCACTGAAGGGCTAGAAGTTGATTATAGTTCTTATTGTTAGCTTCTTTCTGAAAATAAATAGTCAACACTTAAACTAGTATGCCTATCTACAATACTGCATGTGTGTGTGTGTGTGTGTGTGTGTGTGTGTGTGTGTGTGTGTGAGAGAGAGAGAGAGAGAGAGAATTAGAGGTACAGTTTCCAAAACCTGTTACCAGTAACATTACATGGCCAAAACATATTTAAAGACCCCTGACCTAGACAATTGATCTCACATACTCAAGGCCCTGCAAATAAACAAACTAACCAACAAAGACGTTATATGTTTATATTCCAAAGCATTCATTCGCAGAACCCTGGAGGGGCAAGTGCACCCATTCCACACCGGGGTTTCTGTCTGTCTGTTCTTTCTTCTTCTTCATGCCCAGCAGCCCTTATGCCTCAGCCTGGGGGATGAAGTTCTTTACATCTGTCCAAATCAGATTTACTAGGAACAGAGATTTTCTTAATACAATTTTCAGTGCAAACGCTGGGCCTGATCAGTATTTCTTGGAAATGTCTGCGGCAGCATTCACTGCTGCTCCACATGAATTGCTGACGAGGTAACAAGCAGATTCTCTAGCATTCAAAACAGTAACACAAAGCCCATGAATACGATCACGTTTGTCTCTGGTAAATAATTTAAGGATGACTACCTCAATCACATCTCACCTACTTCTGTCCAGCTCTGGGCCTCACACACTCTGCAGGCAGGCACCCTGCCGCTGTGCAATACTTCAATGTGGCATGATTTGTTAAGAGTTCACATTAAGTCCTTATATACAGTTTCCCCTACAGCTCTTGACTGAAATCCTCAGCCAACCTCTGTGTTCCCTGCGGAATATAACCTGACAGAAGTAAAACAGCAAAATTAGGAAACACAGGGAGACTTTTACCCACCGCGTCTGAGTCGTCTACCAAAAAACGCTCTTAATGCACATGAGTGTCAAGTCTCACTATAGCATGGCCCGGTGCTCAGTGCCTCAACGGGATGTCTGCACTTTGGGAAGGTGGAGGTCCCTCTAGCTGGGGCATCATAATAGGACATTTAAGGAGGTCACTACTAGCTCCTCTGGGGAAACCTACTGGAAACACCCTTCCTCCCTCCTCACCCAGCAAGCTTACCTTAGCTTGGATGTTTCTAGGAGCCCTGTCCATCTCTTCCTCCTGGGCTTTCTGCTCTCCACAAGAGCCATCAGGCAAAACAAGAACAAAGCGAATCTCATCAAATAAGGCATTCTGCACGCGTCTATGATGCAACAGGCAGCTGTGCAGGGACCTTTAATGGGGAAGATGCCCCCTGGCTTAACCATGGAGCCTGTCTCTGGCCTCCAGTCAGTGCTTCTCTGAGAGGCTGTAAGGGCATGGTTGGCAAGGCTGAGATCCCCAACCTCCTAACTGATACTGATGCCTGCCTAGCCCCTAGCCCCCACACACCTGACCATGACACAAACGCCAGGTTCTGTCCTCCCCTCTGGTTAGAGATTGGCTATTAGTCAAGAAGTTGGTCCTCCTGGGAAACAGGGGTTCCTCTGAACCCTAGAACAGCTTTGGCTAAGGCTGTTACATAAAAAAATATTTTAAATCTCTTGAACATGCCAGCTTTTTGCTGGGATCATTAATCCACCTCTCTGACTGCATAAAACCGGTCTGTCACAGCCAGCAGCAACTCAGCTTGATTCTGAGTGGATTTGCATGTGTTGAGGGAAAGCTAAGAAAAAAAACACTGATGGTTCTAGAGAGTTCTTTGACCTAAGAGAATATGTTTTACCTATGAAGGAGGATAACTGCTTTTACCTCAAAAAACATGCCTCTTTTTTCCAGAAACAAAATAATCAAAGACACGCATTTTGATTTTCAAAAGTAGCCTGAAAAAGGAACCGTCGTGATTATATAATCTCCTTTTCCTATCATGAGCTCGGAATTAACTTTGTTCTTTGACCCTGACATGTGCAAAGTCAACCATCATCAATTAGGCTGGATTTTTATCCTTTGAAATGGAATTGTGCACACTAGAAGTATAGAGATATATGAGGTCGTGTTTAGCCTGATGAACAATACGTTGTATTTTAAAATTGCTTAAAGCTTGGTTACTGTGTACAAGAGTTTGATGTGGGAGAAACAGACCTGAGGGTGGAGGTTAGGTGGAAAGAAATGAAATTGGACTTTTTACTCTGTGAGGAAGGAGGAATCAAAGTCAGGGCAGAAGATATGTTGCATCTCATTTTGTAAAGATTCCTATTTTGAATCCATTGCATTAGGAAGCCAGAGTAACTAAAGAGGAGGCTATGAGACTGAGCTCATCCCAAAGATGCAAGGAGCAAGACCGCCAGCCACCCAAACCATCATGGCCAAATTTAACTGAAGCAAGCTTTCCAAATGAAAGGCAAATAGGCAAGAGCAGCATGACTCATCACTCGTGACTAGGTTGTCATGACAACAGGTGGTTACAATAACATTTTGAAACAAAGGTAGGGTTGCAAGATGATTATAAGAACTTTTTGAAACATAGACATACTTGAAGTTTTCTGTAACAAGTAACACAGAACCATTTGTAGTTAAGGTTACTAGTGGGGCATAGTCCAATCCTAGAGAAACAGAGGATTAATTTTTAAAAGCCTAATTTGGCTTTACTATAAGATGGCTTTTAAGCCGAAGATGGGGCAGGTGTGCTCATCATTACCATTTTGTCTTAAATGTCCTTTTCAAATCCCTGATAAAGTTTTGGCGTTCATTATCTAGGGGGAAACAAAAATTGCAATGTATGGTTCATTCATAAATTATACCTGTTTGGTTATCATAGAAAGATCAATTTTTTAAAGCGGTATAATCTTGGTATGCCAGTAGGTACTAGAGGTATCCATTTTGTCCCCTTTGCCAGGGAGTTTTCTTTTATATCCCAGCCTTCTGTTGAGGATAAAGGGCTATGTTTCCTCTTCTGTAACTACTTCCTGCTGAAATTAAAGCAGGAAGCTCAGGAAGGTTGCAATGTTAGCTAAAGGCTGGGAGGAATTAGGGCAATGGGGTATTTATCATAAGGATTTGGTTTGCTGACCCAGCTAAAGAGACAGGAAGAATCACATTGGTTTATATCAGTGTTGAGCAAGTTCAGGGCTTTCCAGTTTTGAAGGACTACCTGGGCCTGGAGTGGTGTAGCTCCCCTTTGGAGCAATTGTAGTCTGCACCTACCAGCCGAGTGGAGGTCTGCCAAGACAGATATAGAGCACAGACAGAAGTTAAAGAACTTAAAGAAAACGTTTACAATTGGAGCTTCCCCCTTGGGAATGGGCAGTAGGCAGGTAAGCTTGGGCTGTTGACAGGAGCACATATCTGGAGTCCACCTGGCCCATGAGAGGTGGAACTAGGTCTTCTGACTTTCTTGATTCCCTGAAGCTTACATTATCACTATTTGTAGTCTGCACTGAAATCCAATTTGTGGAAAACACAGCTAACAGATGTCCATAAAACTCACTTTTTGCCGGGCGTGGTGGCGCACGCCTTTAATCCCAGCACTCGGGAGGCAGAGGCAGGCGGATTTCTGAGTTTGAGGCCAGCCTGGTCTACAGAGTGAGTTCCAGGAAGCCAGGGCTATACAGAGAAACCCTGTCTCCAAAAACCAAAAAAAAAAAAAAAAAAAAAACCTCACTTTTCCAGCGAAGTCTGGAAAAGACTCACATCTTTGACTTGTAACAAAGCTATGATTTTAGGTTAAAAAGTATAAACATTTTACTTTTTTCCCTGTCTGGAGGACTGGATATATACTTATTGGACAGAGATGTTTTTAGCATGATAAGAAGCATCTTTAAGTCTATATGCAAAGACAACCAGAGGAAATTTAAAATCTTGAGCTTGTAGCTGATGACAGTACTTTATCGAGTCTATATGAATAGCTTATCAGAACTCCATTGATTAATATTAAAGTTTTGAATTTTTGAAATCTTAGTATAACAATGGCATAGAGTAATCTGTATTGATATATCTTAAATCAGTTTTTAGACCCTCATAATTTTTTAGGCTTTTATATCCTTAGATGGTTATAATTTAAATTACTTTTAGACCTTTATAATTTACATAAACTTTAAACTTTTTTATCCAATTATTTACCATTAGACATAAGTGGTTGATTACTAAAAACTGTCTTTGCAAAACAAGTCCCCTTTAAGTTGTAAAAGTTGTTTATCCTTTAATATGAAGTCTGTTAGTGAGGCAAATCTGTCTGTAAATTTGTCTTTTTCATCAGGTGACCTAATAGCTCTAGAAAAGCTGTTTTTTTTTTAAAGACCTGATTTTTTACATATGATATGCATTGGCCAGGCTAAATTGATAAAGCCACAGTTAGCTGTGAAAACCATCAGCAATCTGAGAAGGCTAAATCATAGCAGGAAGTACAGGCCTCTGTATTAATTAAAGTGACAGACTTCCCACCAAATGAGCGTTTACCCTAAGCTCCTGTGGTCTCTGTGGCTTCATTGATAGCAATGGTCCTTGGTCTTCAGCTGTCACCCAGGACAATATTATATTTTCAGTTGCTCTACAGGACAGCATAGGCCTCTGGCTGCCAGACCTTGAAGGTCCAAGAGATTTTTCCTGTGGAAGAGAAACTTGGAAAAACTGACCCACGGTGACAAGGCAGAGCAGTGCAGCTGATGCAGTAGTGTCCCCAGCTTGAGCAGAGCTCTGGTGGTAGCAGCCATTTTCCCCAGTGGTTAGCATCACCACAATCCAGGTGGAATCATCTCTGCCCCCACTGTCTGCTTAGGAGACCTTAGGGTTGCCGCTAGGATCAGGAAGCTTTTTTCTGTTAAACATTTTAAATGTCATATTCAGCAGAGCTCTGAAGAGTTTCAAGGATCATCTATTAAGAATACCTAATTTGGAAGTAGCACCAAAGCAGGAAACAACAGATGAGAAGCCTGTACCTAAGAAAGAAAGGGCTGCTTCCAGCACGAGGCATGTATCACCTGAGCCTGTGAAGATGAAACACCTGAGAATTGAATCTGTGGAAGAGCAGGTTAGCACTGTTATGGAAACAGAAGAAATGGAAGCCAAAAGAGAAAACCCTGTCACTGCAGATGAGAAAACACCCCAGAACTCTAGGTACCGAAAGAAAACCAATGAAAAACAGCCAAGACCCAAGTTAGATGCATCTGCAGAGAACGTTGGGATAAAGAAAAATGAGAAGACTATGAAGACTGCCTCCCAGGAGACAGAGCTGCAGAATCCGGATGATGGAGCCAAGAAATCTACATCTCGGGGCAAAGTCAGTGGGGAAAGAATGTGCTTGAGGTCTAGAGGAACGATAGATTCCCCAGCCTTGTGAAGCAGAAGAGAAAACAAGTAAATCAGATGCAGAAATCATGATAAAGACTCAGAAAGAGAAAGTCTCTGGAGATTCAGATGTTAGGTGTTTGAGATCCAAAAAAACTAGAGTCGCTTTGGACAGTGAACCTAAGCCAAGGGTAACTCGAGGATCCAAGAAAGATGCAAAAACTCTGAAGGAGGATGAAGACATTGTATGCACCAAGAAGTTAAGAACAAGAAGTTACCAGAAAAGTGAAACTATGTAGCAAAGACATTTAAGAAGGAAAAGTAAATTTGATTAGTGATAAGTTCCAGTGTGATTGTCACCTCCAGTGTAAAGGTGAACTGTAAATAATACTGCCTGTATTTAGGGAAGGAAACGAATGGAGATCACCAGGGATCTCAGTGTAATAACAATTTTTTAAATGTTTGTGGGTGAGCAAGCAGAAATGTGGCCCTCTGTCCTACCCAATCAAGCTCTGAAATTCGCTGCCAAAAAGAAAAAAAGGAATACCTAATTTTAAATAAACCTCACTTGCTTTTAGTTACTTGTTTTAGGTTTAACCTTGAAAACATATACAGGAGGCTAAGTAAAACTTATCAAAATATAACTAAATCCTAAGTACAGTCCACAGAGAGACTGACAACTTTACTTTCCTGGTCCTTTCATAGCACGCCATTGCAGAATATTATAATTTCTTATATGACTCAGTTTATCAAAATCGCTAAAGCTTAAGAAAGTTAGGTAGACAAACTTCATTCAGTCAGGCCCCTGTTAGCCTGAGTGGATCTTAGGTAAGGAGAGACACCTTATAGGATCTTTGTCAGACTGCTACATCATAAAAACAGGGATATCCCAGTTTCTCTTGTTTAGTATTTAGTATTTAAAGTTGTGGCCCTTGCTTTAGTTGGCCAGCAATTAGACTGGGTATCTGGGATTCCAGTAGCACAGTAGCCGTGAACTTTTCTCAGGGTGAACCTTTAAACACAGAAACCATGCCTTGGGTTGACATAACTCAGTTCATAAGAACAGTGTTCCCTAGAAGTGGAGCTACCAGGGTTAAAAAGCAAGTTTGGCACATCTGGAGACTTGCCCAGAAATCCTGACTTTGATGGACTAAATCTTTGTTTTTGTATTGGCATGTGGTGCTGTATATGTGCTGAGTTTTACAGCCTGAAAGGAAAGGTTACCTACGTATAAATTTTTAGCTATTAACCCTGTGTTATAAGTTTTAAGTCCATTTTTCTTACAGATTCTACATGTTTTTAACCTTACCCAATAAACATAAATCCTGAGGTACAGAAACTAAACATAAAACTCTTACAAATTTTGAGATAAGGTTTAATCTTAGAGAAGTTTGAGACAGATGAAATCAATATTTTAAATTTTTAGCCAGTTTGTCTTGCACGTTTCTCTCTCTCTCTCTCTCTCTCTCTCTCTCTCTCTCTCTCTCTCTCTCTCTCTCTCTCTCTTACAAAGTCAGGTGGCTCACCTGACAGAAGACAGAAGAAACTTCAGAACTCCAGAATCAAGTTTTAAATTCAGGAGAACAGCGCGCATACACACACACACACTATTTATACCCAAAACACATTTGAATCCTGCTGAACTGAATTCAGTGGCCAGAAAGCTCAGAGGCAAGGAATTTTCAGCCAGACTATCAAAGCAGCCTTGGCCGGCAGCAGCAGATTTGAGCCTTGGGTTGGGAGGAGGACTTTCCCGAACTGCCCCAGCCCAGCGGCATAGGCGCTGCTGCAGCTAGAGCTTGGACCAGCTCCTAAATTCTCCTGTAACTGGAGAAGACTCTGCGGGAACACAGAAATACATACAAGATACAGAGAAAGCAAACATGAAACCAATACAACACCAGGGACAATGACCAAGACTGGACAATTCAAAGATTCACCAGTTCGACCAAAGAAATCTTAAGAACTAGGCGGCTCTTCTGCAATTGCCTTCTTGCACAAGCCAGGCACTTAGAACCCACTAGAAGTGCCTGGTTTTCCCCAGTTGTTAGGCCAGGCCTCTCAGATTTCCATCTCAGCTCCAGTAATGCCTGATGTCCTGTGCTAGGCCTATCCCGTGCTTGGCTCCCGGTATCACGGCAGGTCCTCAGTGTTCCTCTGCTCTGGTGTGCAGCCAAAGCATTGAACCCCTGCCACGGGTGCGCAGATGCCAGACCTCTGCAATTTCTCGGTTCCCAGTCTCACCAGGGCATCCCCAGGGTCCCAAGGAGGGTCAGAAAAACAAACAAACAAACAAAAACTTGTGGCTCTGTCCAAACTCCCAAGTAACAAGATGGGTACTTATGACTTCTCCATCGTTGCCCTGGACTAAGGAATATGGATTTTATCACAATTCCCCAGCTCAGGATCCCACAGAACCAGATGGCAGAATAGCAACGACTTACAGAGAAGGCCTTTATAAACCCATACTTGCCGCTCTTTTGAATACAGCCATTCACTTGGGCAGTTCACCATACCAAAGGCAGGCACATCATAGGTGTGTCTCCAAGGTGTGCACATTGAAGGGTCTGGTTTCTTAATTTCTGCGTTTGTATCTTCATCTCAATGGAATCTCCAAACATTATTCCCAAAGATTCAAAGAGAAAGACCATTGACCCAAATGATCATGGCCAAAATAATTAAAGCAATATTTTTGGGTTTTGTTGTTTTTATGGACAGGGTTTCTCTGTGTAAAAGCCATGGCTGTCCTGCACTTGCATTGTAGACTAGGCTTGGCTTTGAACCCACAGAGATCCACCTGCCTCTTCTCCCAAGTGCTGGGATTAAAGAGTCACCCCGACTGGTAAACAATATTTTTTTTTGTTCATATACACACACTGCCTCCCCCTAAAGCAAAGTTCAAGAGGTCAGCATTGGATATGGACAAGATGAGGGTTTTTATATCTCAGGGGTAGGTAGGGGGCTTCCAAATGAAGGGACTTGGGAGACAAGTAGGCAGAGTTACAGGAGCAGCATAATGAGTTGGTCATAACAGCAGGTGCTTGCAATAAACTTTTGAAACAAAGGTAGGGTTGCAAGATAGTCATAACAACGTTTTGAAACAAAGACACTGTTTGCTGTTTCCTGGAACAGACAGTACAGAACCATTTGCAGGGTTTCAGTTGGGGCACAGCCTAATCCTTGAGAAACAGATTTAATAATAAACAGGAATGAGCCTAGTTTGTCTTTACTGTAAGATGGCTTTCAAGCCCAAGATGGAGGCAGGCTTGTTCATGAGATACATAGCACTGGACTCTACTACACTGCTGCCTAGGCCTGCAGTGCCCTTCTCCCCCCTCACAGACACCAACAAGCACCTTCTGGAATGTTAGACATGCATCTGGGGTGCCAGGCAAACCGCCACTCAATGCCAAGCATTTCAGCAAGGCAAGTTTAAGTTCTGCAGAGAGAAGGGCTGCACCACTGTGAAAATCCAGCATGCAAGTGGTAGGTCTGCTGTGGTTCATTCCTAATACATGGGCCCTGGGTCTCTCCTGATTAGTGAGAGCCTGGCCTTACACCATTAGTGAATACAGAGAGACAGTTTCCAGGGGGAAAAAAAATGACACTTTTAAGTGAATGCCTTTATTTCAGGAGCTGCTCATGCAGGAGAGACACTTACCAAATGGTGTCTTCTCTAAGGGGAGTTCTCCTTTTCTTATTTAACCCTCAGATTAAAAGACAGTATATCACATTTACTGTGTACCTCCGCACAAGAACATTTTCTGTGACTCTAGAGAAGTCTCAGGTGCCAGAGTTACTCATCGTGGGGAGTGAATTTACATCAAAGGAGGTACTGGTGACCATTCTGTCCCCACCTGCTTCCCTGCCTTCTGTAGATCATCAGGAATCCTGACTGCAGGTTATAAACCCTTATCACCACCACCACACATCGTTTCTCAGAGAGCCGTTTAAGAAAGAACCCGACTGCCACATGGATCCTGATTCCTCTCTTCAGGACCCCCGCCATACCATCTGTCTCTGGTGCTGGGGACTGGACTCTCTTCTGAGCCCCTACTGTGCTGTTACCTGTCATTAATAACTTTTCTCATCAACTCCATAAGACCCCCAACAATCTGTCGTGGTGTTCTTCAACCCACGCATGGCCCCATTTCTAGTCCAAGATGAAAGAAAGCTCGCCAAACTGCAGGCACAGTGGGCTTTGGTGGGAAAGGAACCGCTCCTAGAAAGAAGGTGGTTCACAGAACAGCCTCAGCAGAGGATAAAAACCTGCAGTTCTCCTTAGAGAAGCTAGGGGTAAACAACATCTCTGGTATTGAAGAGGTGAACATGTTTACAAGCCAAGGAACAGTGACACGTTTTAACAACCCTAAAAAGTTCCGGCATCTGGGGCAGCAAACACCTTCACCGTTACATGCTGAGATAAAGCGGCTGACAGCAATGCTTCCTAGCACCCTACACCAGCTGGGTGCAGACGGTCTGACTAGTTTAAGCTCTGCCCAGTCTGTGGACGGAAAAGCACCACTTGCTCCTGGAGAGGAGGATGATGATACAGTTCCAGATCTGACAGAGAATTTTGATGAGGCTTCTAAGAACGAGGCAAGCTGAACTGAAGCAACTTCTAAAGAAGGCGACACTTGCAGAAGTTACAGGAGCTGCTATTTTATATCATGACTGCTTCTGAAATTGTTTTGTTGTTGTTTATTAAGGATATGACAAAATCTAGATCTCTAATGTTTTTAAGCCCAACCCCCTCCCCCGACACTGCCGCTCTTTTCATTTTTTGCTTACATCTAATTCATTCTTTGCAGCAAATTAAGCTGAAGAAGCCTGGGAATAAAGTTTGGAAAGGGTTAATAAAATTCTTTGCCTAGTTAAAAAATAATAATAATAATCTATTAGGTTTCTGTTGTTGTTTGAGACGGGGTCTCACAACGCAGCCCTGGCTAGTTTGAACTTGCTATGTAGACGAGGCTGGCAGGAATTCACAATGACCCACCTGCCTCCTGATTAGAGGTAAGTGCCACCAAACCCTGCTACCATTTTGTTGATAGAGGAGGCAGAAGGCAGACGCAGGTATACTTAAAGACTAATTGTTTGTATTTAAAAAAAGGAGGAGATCCAGAGGTAACTGCGCATATTAGACAGTGACTAATGAAAGTGGTGGTGAAAACCACAAAGAAACATGGAAAGATCCCGACATGGTACTCAAATATGGACACAGGGTAAGATTGGATGGCAAATACAACCACCTCGGGTTAAAAACGAAGTATGAGTGCAGTCACTGGTTTTATTGAGCAGCTCAGACAAGTCCTGAAAACACCTGTTCAAAAGGTACTCAGACAGCTTTTGGGTTGAACAGCTTCCTGCCAGTTTCAATGGCTTGGGTATGTATCATTACTCTTGGTCAGCCAGTGTAGCACAGCTGGAATGCTCTAACTGAAATGCTCGTTTAGAGGGAAGAATGGGGAGAGGGCAGGGGACATATAAGATTCAGGAAGTAAAGGAAACCTGCAAGGGTAAGGAAGTTCCCAAAGCAAGTTTAACAGGCCTCATCCCAAATAAGCACCACCACTCAGGAAGAGACTCCAATAGGCTGAGCTGCCTGTCAGTCATGCAGCAGAGCTGCTGTTCCCTGAGTCATTGGTCACTGCCCAGGCTGAGCTAGGTTTTTCCCAGATGACACCACCTTCAATTCACTCATGCTCCTGTTGTAAATAATCTCAATAAACTCACTGCTCCACCACTACAGCCTTGAGTGAACTGGTGTTTGGACTGGAGGTAATGCCCTGTTTGGGGTGAACAGCCTTAGGGAGTCACTCGACATTGAGGGTCACTACGATACGTTTGATACATACTTATTCGCAGGCCATAGAGCGATGTATGCTTCTTCGTACTTCATCCTAAGGCCTCATCAGAACAGGTACGTGAGGTTTGAAATTCTGGGCTATAAATGTGAGCAGTCTCAAGATACCACAGTGTTTCTTCATAAGCGGAAGCTGAATACTCGAGTTCTTACTCTCTGAAATAGGGGGAGTTGCCATTTTCATAGTAACACCAGTAAATAACTTAGTTTTTAAATTCACCAAGCAGCTTGGTGAAAGCATTTATTTCAGTAGAATAAACAACAGCAGCAGCAGGGAAATGTAAAGTGCTACATCAAAGCCCCGCCCACGTACAGAAGGTTCCCACGGCTCGTGGGCCAGACTGCTACAAGCAAAACAGGCATTATTTTTTCAAGCATGCTATTTGAACTAATTTGATGTGTACTAATGTGCTATGCTGGTCAGTGAAGAAGCCTTGAGTTCTGAACTCTGAGAACTGGGCTACAAGAATTGAAGACTTTACCTACTACCAGCTTCTCCAAGGTTTGTGCCTTATGCTGGATCTAGGAAGTTAACCTAAGGCTCTGACGACAGAGGCCCTTCCAGGAGCTCACTAGCCCCAAGGTGGGGGTTGGAGGACAATTTTTAGATAGCGTATGGGGTAAAAGCAAAATGTACCACTTTGATGTGTGTATCGGGTGCTAATAAATGCCAACACACATAAGGAGGTAGCCAGTTAGTGATAGTGAGGGGAGTGGGTAAGATCTCAGAACAACCCTTTCCACCTGGCCCAGGTGTCCACGTGGACACGGCAAGATGGCAGAGCCCCAAGGCTAGCCAGGCCTGACTTGGGGAAGACTGCTCTAGCACAAAGGCCATCTCGGCATAGGGCACACTGTCAGGGTTCTTCTAAGTGGGAAGGCCACCCAGGCTTCCCATTGGGTTACTGACTTCTTACTAGATCATGGACCCCAAGTTTCTCATATTATACACTAAGACCTCAGAATATACTTTTTCATGGCAAGAACATTATTTTTAAAATGGTAACCTATCTCGTCTTCCTTACATGAAGTCTTCACAAAGTCCTTGGGCTTTCTAGATTTTACCAATCTCATCTATAAACAATCCTTAAATAACTATAAAATCTACTCTATTAAACTGGGAGATTATAGTCTAGCACTTAGTGCCTTTTAAAACTTTAGGTGTTGCCGGGCGTGGTGGCGCACGCCTTTAATCCCAGCACTTGGGAGGCAGAGGCAGGCAGATTTCTGAGTTCGAGACCAGCCAAAAAACCAAAACAAACAAACAAACAAAACTTTAGGTGTTGGGATAACAACAGTAACAACAAAACCTGACTACCAAATACAAATGAAAATTATCTTCAGTGGTAACATCACAACATAACATGACAGGAGTAAAAATTAAGCTCACCTTTAGAATGATTTTGTGAGCAGTTTTTTTCTTGCCCATAATTATATTTAGCTAAAACCACATGAGGACTTTACAACTCCCCTCTGACATATACTTAAAAGATGTATGAACTGACAGCTGTGGACTGAGCTAGAACCCAAACACCATTTATATTCAGTTGTCCTTAAAAACAAAACAAAACAAAACAAAAACTTCTAAATGGGCTTTGAGAGCATGATATATTTAAAAGCTGGGGACTGCCTATATTTTCCAGTCAAATGGGCAATGCTGGGCCCTCGACAGTGCCCTCAAGGTTGCTGAAGGAGCATGCTGAAGGCAACGCCCTAAACAGTCTCACTAGTCACTGAGAAGACAGAGCTACACGCATCAGCATGGGGGGACTTGCTGGCACTAAGGAAAAGATAGACTTCTCATGAAATTTTTCTTAGGCTTTGACTAGTGAACAATTCTAAGTAAAGGTTTGTTTGTGGTTAATCTATCACTGTTACTTGGGCCCTGAGTTTCTCTATTAAAATCTGAATACTAAGCATATTTCTGGAATAATGAAAAGCTATAGTGATTATGAGCTGGGCATATAATTCTAACCATGTTCAAATGAAAGTAAAGACTCAAACTTTAAGATTGCCTCACCTACTTGTGAAAGAAAAATCAAACAACTTCTGGCTTGGACCCTTCCTTCCTTGAGATAGGTTATGAAAGCCCGTTTTCTTTTTATTTGTGTGCATATTGGAGATGGTGCATACCAAAGTGCTACAGTCTTTCCTCTTCAAGTAATATCCAAAAACAAAAATATAACAAAGATCTCCATAAATGTCTGAAATAAAATTATTCTCACCACACAAAGTTTCAAATACAAAGTTCACAGAATGGGCACTCCCCTGTCTCTACTATAAATGACACTTCTCAAGAAGGTAGTGAGCAGTGCCCCTCCTCCATCCTTCATCCCTCTTGGTCTATATAACTAAAGACAGTACTCAGCAAGGGAGACTGAGTACCCAGTAATACTCCAATGTGGAAACACCTTCTTTTATCTGAAAATCCAAAGGACTACATAGAAAAGCAGCTTGGCTGTGATCAACCACAATGAGTGACTTGTTTGTGAAGTAGACTAGATCGTAAGACAAGGAACTATGGCTTCCAGTCCCTTAACCTAAGCAGGACCAACTGCTGGACCACAGCCTGAATGTCTACTTATAGCACAATGAATTTATAACAATAAAAAAAGTAACGAAGGGTAAATACAAAATAATCTTTTTGTAAACAATCCTTAGGTTATACCCAATGCAGAATGTTTAATGAAGCAACTGAGTCACAGCTCTTAAGTCACAAACCGGCATTATAACTCAAAGTCAAATATGTACTCATTGGCCAGATATATTCTTCGGAATATAAGCGCCGCCAATGCCAAAGTCAGGATGATGATCAGCATGGCAGACCCTCCGTGTTCTGTGTGCTGGGCTCTTGGTGGCTGGCCTTGGAGCACATCAGGGGAAGTGGATGGCCTTCTCTGACTCTGTTGCTGGGCTCTGCGCTGCCGAGGGCTCATGGAGGTATTCTTAGGAGCTGGCTGGGTGGGTTGTGGCAAGGGTGCTCCTGAAGGATTCTGGGCGCCATACTAAGAAATGATAAAAAAAAAAAATCTGTTTGAAATCACCCCCCCCAAAAAAGTTGTACATGCACTTGTTAACAGTTTGAGAATACCTAGAGTATTAAATATGACTAAGGCAAATTTAACAAGAACCATCTGAAGGTGGAGACTAGGAAGCAATCCTGATGAATAAGCCAGAAACACAGCTTATCCTGAGCTCTGTGAGGTGGAGGAGCCCATTTCCCAGCAGTCAGAGGCCTGGTGTGGCTGTTTCTCTCCAAATGGTAGACACAGCAACAGCAGTTTCTGCTCAGCATCTGNAGAAAACAACCCTTAAAACATGTTTGTAATCTTAGCGCTGGGAGGCTGAAGCAGGAGAAGTGGTAAATTCAAGGTTAACTTGGACAACATAGCAAAACCATGTCTTTAAAAGAGAAATTAAATAACCCAGCACACACAAAACTCTAGGTTTGATCCTGGTACTACAAAATTAATTAATTAATTAATTAATCAATTGATGCCCAATATTTGAGTATATGTACTTTAATTAAATTGCTTAATTCTGGGCAGTGGTGGCACACCCTTTTAATCCCAGCACTCAGTAAGCAGAGGCAGGCAGATTTCCGTGAGTTTGAAGCCAGCCTGTCTACAAAGCAAGTTTCAGGACACCCAGGACTACACCCCACACCCACACACACACACACACACACACAGAGGGCTTATATAATGTTTTATTTAGGTTTCTATATTTCAGATGCCTTTTGTATAACTGGCTAAAATAATTATAGTTATAGGTATGTGCAATATACAGCAAGATTTCCATACTAACTAGAACAACCAAAAGTGAGTAAATGTTGTTTGCTTTTTATATTAAGTAAAATGCTCTTAGATGTTTACTTATTTGCTGTGGGTTGAGCATATGCATGATATATGTGGGTGCATGTGCCATGTCATACTGGTGGAGGCCAAGAGGACAACTTGTCAGGTTGGTCCCTTCCACCTTTATATGGGTTCCAAGGACTGAACTCAGGGTGCCAGACTGGCATGGCAAATGCCTTTACCCACTGGGCCATCCTGGGATGCTTTTTAATATAAAATAGAAAGGCTTACTCAGAACCTCAGTCCCTGGGTGGGCCCAGGAAACTGGTAAGACTGGCAAACACAAGCTAGCATCAGGTATTTTTCCTAGACCACTTCCTCTATAAAAGCACAAAGTCATAGACAATTAATGACAAAATAAATGATAACTAAAATAACTGGAATATGTAACAAGGTAGATTTAAAGAATATTGATGTATCTATCTTACTTCCTGAAAGAAAGCAACTCAAAGCTAATTAGTCCCACTTCATAGTAGATAAATTTTCTTTTTCAGTTTTCTGATTTTTGAAGACCTATAGGGCCAGTGAAGTGGCTTAGTTGCATAAAGGCTTGCTGCCAAGCCTGATGTCCTAAGTTCAATGCCAGCTCCCACAGGATAGGAGAGAGCTGATACCTGCAAGCTGTCTTCTGCCCTCTACACATACATAGTACACACCTCCCTCACTAAATCAATAAATGTCTTCTATGAACCAGAGCGGGAAGTACAAGATACGGTTTCCTAGTCAAATAAGCTGTAACAAAACTGACTCCAAAAAAAGTAAGATCATCTTGTTAAGTCATTTTCCCCTCACAATCCTCTCTAATTAGCACCAATCCAGTACTATTTGTGATCGGTCTCTCCGATTACCTGTGCTGACCCACTTTTTGAAGCGATTGGTCAGAGCCGAGCTATCCTAAGACACTCACTCTGCCATCTAACAACTCCCTGCCACTGACGCCACACCAGGCAGCAGTTCAACAGGGCTGTGTGCCAGGGTGCTCAGGACGGCCCGTGTGCCTGACGGGCCACGCTGCTGACTTCACTAAACCCGGACTGAATGTAAACTTACAGAGCATGTGTCACTAGACTACCAGGCCGATCTAAGCAGCACAAGACTGTGGCTCAGGGAATTCTCGTCAGTGCCTAGTATTTATTAGAGTTATTAATATGCATGTTTTATCTAGGCTACGACAATGTTAGCACTTACTTTAAAAGAAGTCATAGCATTCTGAAACAACAACAGAACCTAGAAGCTATTTTGTCTAACCCCACTTAACAACAAAAATCAAAAAAACTGAAGTCCAAAAGATTTGTTCAAAATAATGTAATTAATGGGGCAGCTGGGCTAAAATCCTATTACTAAGAAAAACATAATTTTCAATATTTGATCTATGATCTTATCTTAATCCAAAAAAGTGTGTGTGTGTGTGTGTGTGTGTGTGTGTGTGTGTGTGTGTGTGTGTGTGGTGTGGTGTGTGTGTAGTATGTGGTGTGTATGCTCACATACATATGTATGTGGCTGTGGTGTGTGTGTGTGTGTGTGTGTGTGTGTAGTATGTGGTGTGTGTACTCGCATACATGTGTATGTGGTTGTGGTGTGTGTGTGTGTGTGTGTGTGTGTGTGTGTGTGTGT
>CACVCL010020902.1:0-72949 GCA_902729485.2 Mus minutoides
AAAATCAAAACCCAAGAATGAAAGACAGGAGGAGACACTAAGCCGTTTCTACCAAAGCATGTGGCTTTGTTGAGGTGTTGTGATGGAGAGCAAGCACCTGGAATATAACTACATCACATTGCCACTGTAAACAAGTAGGCTTTTTCAGATGAAAACAAAACATACATGCAGCTATAGACATATACTTCTGTCTATAGCCACCTCCACAACCAAATTTATTAAGCATGGATATAATCATCATATTATTATCTAAAACTATTCATCTGTCCATCTTCCCTTTCCCTTTTCTCCTCCTTTAGATTGTTCAAAAATTGATCTGGATCTCCACTGTTTCAACATAAAAAATATGATTATCTTATCTTTTGCCTAAGTATATATAGCTATGAGCTCAGCCAGTGAATTTTGATCAGCAATGGTACCTCTGGGGCCTAAAGTCATTAAGTTCTAGTGGGAAAGTCTTTAGGTGCTCTTCCCATTTGCAGTGGCCAGCTACAGTCATAGTGGTAGCTGTTCCATCAGCTGGACTGATGGATTGCAGTGAGCAGAACATCCTTGTGGCCTGAGTGGAATTTTTTTTTACCTCAGCAAGGATGAACCCCTTAATTCTTTTATGATGCCAAGCCTGATGATGTTGTTCCCTCCATACAAGATTGCCAGGTAAAAATGAAAGACCACCTCATTAAATCTAAATTTTTAGCTAATAAGAATTGAGCTTGTCTATATTAATCCTGCCAATCCATGAGCATGGGAGATTTTTCCATCTTCTGAGATTTTCTTCAATTTCTTTCTTCAGAGACTTGAAGTTCCTATCATACAGATCTTTCACTTCCTTAGTTAGAGTCACACCAAGGTATTTTATATTATTTGTGACTATTGTGAAGAGTGTTGTTTCCCTAATTTCTTTCTCAGCCCATTTATCCTTTGTGTAGAGAAAGGCCATTGATTTGTTTGAGTTAATTTTATGCCCAACTACTGCACTGAAGCTGTTTATCAGGTTTAGGCGTTCTCTGGTGGAATTTTTAGGGTCACTTATATATACTATCATATCATCTGCAAATAGTGATATTTTGACTTCTTCCTTTCCAATTTGTATCCCCTTGATATCCTTTTGTTGTAGAATTGCTCTGGCTAGGACTTCAAGTACTATATTGAATAGGTAGGGAGAAAGTGGGCAGCCTTGTCTAGTCCCTGATTTTAGTGGGATTGCTTCCAGCTTCTCTCCATTTAGTTTGATGTTGGCTACTGGTTTGCTGTAGATTGCTTTTATTATGTTTAGGTATGGGCCTTGAATTTTTGATCTTTCCAAGACTTTTATCATGAATAGGTGTTGGATTTTGTCAAATGCTTTCTCAGCATCTAAGGAGATGATCATGTGTGTTTTGTCTTTGAGTTTGTTTATATAGTGAATTATGTTGATGGATTTCCATACATTAAACCATCCCGGCATCCCTAGGATGAAGCCTACTTGGTCATGATGGATGATCATTTTGATGTGTTCTTGGATTCAGTTTGTGAGGATTTTATTGAGTATTTTTGCACAGATATTCATGAGAGAAATTGGTCTGAAGTTCTCTTTCTTTGTTGCATCTTTGTGTGGTTTAAGTATCAGAGTAATTGTGGCTTCATAGAATGAATTAGGTAGAGTACCTTCTGTTTCTATTTTGTAGAATTGTTTGAGGAGAGTTGGAATTAGGTCTACTTTGAAGGTCTGATATAATTCTGCACTAAACACATCTGGTCCTGGGCTTTTTTTGGTTGGGAGACTATTGATGGCTATCCTGCTGAAAGCAATCTACAGATTCAATGCAATCCCCATCAAAATTCCAACTCAATTCTTCACTGAGATAAAAAGGGAAATTTTCAAATTCATCTGGTACAATATAAAAAAAAAGAACCGAGGATAGCAAAAACTATTCTCAACAATAAAAGAACCTCTGGTGGAATCACCATACCTGACCTCAAGCTGTATTACAGAGCAATTGTGATAAAAAAAAAAAAACTGCATGGTAATGGTACAGCAACAGACAGGTAGATCAATGAAATAGAATTGAAGCCCCAGAAATGAACCCATACACCTATGGTCACTTGATCTTTGACAAAGGAGCTAAAACCAGGCAATGGGAAAAAGACAGCATTTTTTTTTTTTTTTGACTTTGGAATTTTGAGTTGTGTTTATTAACATTAAACCTGAGATGAGTAATGTAATGAACTTACCCTGAAGAGAAAGAAGAGATTTTCACAAAAGGGAGCATAGGAGAGAGTTCCTGAGGAAGTAATTTTACTTAGGCCTGGGAGCTAGCATCTTGTGTGCTGACTCAGAGCACAGGTGCAGGTCCAATAGTGCTGGGGTAACTGGGAGCAGAGAAGGCTTTGAGGCTGGAGGGATAGCTGGCTCTGGACATATGTAGTAGGTAGAGGCGTTCCAGGGCTACCACTATATAGAAAACATTCAGTGGCAAGGTATGTCAAAGGACGTGTTTACATAAAATTGAAAATTTAGAACTAAATTTAACTGTTATTGGCTCAGGTGATTGGGAAAATAAGTAAAAAGTCAGGGTATTTGGTTACATTAACAGGGCACTAAAATGCCACTCAAAGAAATCAGTCTGGGGCTTGAACCCCATACAGCACAGCAAGGCCTGCATTGCCCACTGCTGCACAGCACAGTAAGCCCTGCATCACACTTCTCCGTGGCTAGAACCCTACACAGCACAGTAAGACCTGAATCACCCTTTCCTCCCTCTCCCTTCCTTCCTTCATCCATGGAATCTCCCTTCTCTCTCCTTTAATAAACAATATCAAGTAACCAGTACAGAGAATATAACACTATTAAGTTTCTCCTACAGCTTACCACTCTGAAGACAGCATTTTCAACAAATGGTGCTGGCACAACTGGCAGTTATCATGCAGAAGAATGCGACTTGATCCATTCTTATCTCCTTGTACAAAGCTCACGTCTAAGTGGATCAAAGAACTCCACATAAAACCAGAGACACTGAAATTTATAGAGGAGAAAGTGGGCAAAACCCTTGAAGATCTGGAAACAGGGGAAAAATACCTAAACAGAACAACAATGGCTTGTGCTGTAAGATCAAGAATTGACAAATGGGACCTCATGAAATTGCAAAGCTTCTATAAGGCAAAAGACACTGTCAATAAGACAAAAAGGCTACCAACAGATTGGGAAAAGATTTTTACCAATCCTAAATCTGATAGGGGACTAATATCCAATATATACAAAGAGCTCAAGAAGCTGGACTCCAGAAATTCAAATAACCCCATTAAAAATGGGATACAGAGCTAAACAAAGAATTCTCAAGTGAGGAATACCGAATGGCAGAGAAACACCTGAAAAAATGTTCAACATCCTTAATCATCAGGGACATGAAAATCAAAACAGCCTTGGGATTCCACCTCACTCCAGTCAGAATGGCTAAGATCAAAAACTCAGATGACAGCAGATGCTGGTGAGGATGTGGAGAAAGAGGAACACTCCTCTATTGCTGGTGGGATTGCATGCTGGTACAACCACTCTGTAAATCAGTCTGGAGGTTCCTCAGAAAATTGAACATAGTACTATCAGAAGATCCTGCAATACCTCTCCTGGGCACATACCCAGAAGATGTTCCAACTGGTAATAAGAACACATGCTCCACTATGTTCATAGCAGCCTTATTTATAATAGCCAGAAGCTGAAAGAACCCAGATATCCCTCAACAGAGGAATGGATCCAGAAAATGTGGTACATTTACACAATGGAGTACTACTCAGCTATTAAAAACAATGAGTTTAAGAAATTCTTGGGCAAATGGATGTATCTGGAGGATATCATCCTTAGTGAGGTAACCCAATCACAAAAGAAGTCACTTGATATGCACTCACTGATAAGCGGATATTAGCCCAGAAACTTAGACTACCCAAGATACAATTTGCAAAACACATGAAACTCAAGAAGAAGAAAGACCAGCCTGTGGATATTTCATTCCTTCTTAGAATAGGGAACAAAACACCCATGAAAGGAGTTACAGAGTCCAAGAATGGAGCTAAAACAAAAGGATGGGCCATCCAGAGACTATCCCACCTGGGGATCCATCCCATAATCAGCCACCAAACATAGACACTATTGCATATGCCAGCAAGATTTTGCTGAAAGGACCCTGATATAACTATCTCGAGTGAGGCTATGCCAGTGCCTGGCAAATACAGAAGGGGATGTTCATAATCATCTATAGGATGGAACACAGGGCCCCCAATATAGGAGCTAGAGAAAGTACCCAAGGAGCTGAAGGGGTCTACAACCCTTTAGGTGGAACAACAATATGAACTAACCAGTACCCCCAGAGCTCGTGTCTAGATGCATATGTAGCAGAAGATGTCCTAGTTGGCCATCATTGGGAAGAGAGGCCCCTTGGTCTTACAAACTTTATATGCCCCAGTACAGGGGAATGCCAGGGCCAAGAAGTGGGAGTGGGCAGTTAGGGAAGCAGGACAGGGGGAAGGTATAGGGAACTTTTGCAATAGTATTTGAAATGTAAATTTAAAAAATATGTATGAAAAATAAAAAAAAAATAAATCCAAAAAGAAAAAAAGAAGAATTGAGCTTGTAGAATAAGCAAACTTCAAACACTGATTGGGTCATATTCACATGGAAAAGCAACTCTTGCTTATCTATAGCATCATAAATAGATTTCTTTGTTGTTGTTGTTGTTGTTTTGTTTTGTTTTGAGACAAGGTTTCTCTGTATAGCCCTGGCTGTCCTGGAACTCACTTTGTAGACCAAGCTGGCCTGGAACTCAGAAATCTGCCTGCCTCTGCCTCCTGAGTGTTGGGATTAAAGGCGTGTGCCACCACGCCCGGCTCATAAATAGACTTCTTATCTAATATTGTTGGGCATTTGAAAGTGTCACCTGTAGAATTAAATCATTTTTACTTGTGAATTTCACCATGTATTGCCTGTGTGCCTTGAAGCAAGTTTACATCATTTTCTATATAACAGCTATAAAATACCCACTCTATACCTATTATTGCAAAGTGTGAAGGATCTATGGCATGTTAGAAGCTTGTTTTGTGACCAGGCATGGTGGTGTACATTTTCAGTCCTAGCATTTACAAGGAGAATGACGTGAATTTGAGTCCAGCTTTGTCTGCATAGTGAGGTCCAGGCCACTGGTAGTATATGTAACTCATAGTACACCATAGCTGTGAGGTCACATCTTTAGGAGCTTCAGGGATTCTGGCTTTGTTGCATCAGAGTCAAGAATCAGAGAGGGGCACGTGCATGCATCCCAGAGGTTAGATTACATCCTTTTTACAGATCAAGATCCAATGCCCAGGAAGTGCATGGGTCTTCCCTTTTCAATATACATAATCAAGATATCCCCCTGTAGACATACCTAGAGGTCCCTCACCAACATGAAGCTGAGTCTGTCAAGGTGACAGCACCAGTAGCTAGATACATTACGCTTCTTGTGGTTATGTCAAGACATTTTATTAATACGTATTTGTATTTTCATTTCATGATTAAATTTGTTTGCTTTACTCCAGGCTCCAAACTCAACTACTAAGTCCTCTATCCAGGTGGGTTCACAGCTTACCTGATGCAGTCTGAGCAAGATACACAAGGAGGATGAAGAGAAGAAATAGCAGCCTCATGGTGAGAAGTGAGGTCTCGGGGTGGAGGGAGGGAGCAGCAGTGCGTGAGGGCAAGTTCTTCAGTGCCCACTGATGGCCGGAGATTGATCTAGGAGAGTTGGAATGATGCAGCTAGAAGGACAGCTTGCATGCTTAGTGCAGATGTTCAACTAGTACTAAGGTGGGACCGAGGACAAAACAAACAAATAAACCCCATCTATTTTTCTCTTTAAAAGTCTTCAACACAGTAGGGTATAATCAGTTGGTTTTAGAGGAAGGCTTGGGTGTTATGGATGACTTCCTTCACATTCTGACCCTACTGTGCGCCCTGCTGGATTTTGAGAAATCTGGAGAAGATTCATTACCCTGTTCTTCAGTATCTCTGGGAAAACATTTACTTCCTCCCCACCCTCCTCCTCCCAAGTCTTCCTCACTCATAAGGAAACTAATTCTACTCATGAAGGCTGCCAGTGTCAAATCAAGTACCCAAAGTCTTCCTTCCTAATACTCCCTGCCCTGTGATTTATATTTGAACAGGTAACTTTTGAGCAGATACAACACTCAGATGATAGCAAATGAGGAAAGAAAAGAAAGCACGTGGTGTGAGCTTTGCCCACATGTCTCTCTCTCTTTCTTATACGTGCAAGTAAAAAAGCAGTCCTCTCCACCAGTCCCTCACTTCTTCTTCATCACAAGATGTCTCTCCTAATAACTCACCTAGGGGTTGGCTCCCTCTGCCATCCACAGGCAATGTGCTGCCTGTCTATTGAGGCAGGGCCACTTGGGAGCAGGTGCCAATTATGACCTAATTAGGAGTCAGGAACATCATGTGCAGAGGGAAGGCCTCATAAGACACCCACTATGACCCTGCTGACTAGTCAGACCTGAGTGGGGAAAGGAAGACAAAGGAAGTGTGGCTTGGGTGATACCTGCTTCAAACTATTTCACTGAAAAACTAAGCGAAGCAATGCATAGTAGCTGAGGGGTAACAGTGCCAAAACCGTCTTTAAATTCATACACTCAGTAGTAGGGCATGCAAGATAAAATTTTATGGCCAAAGAGCCAAGCTCCTCTCCGTGATTTCCTTGAACTACACCTTTCTAATGTGTCTTCAGGCTCTGTTTTGTTGTTGTTTCTTTTCTTTTTCTTTTTTCTTTTCTTTTCTTTTTTTTTAGATTGATGCTTTTCAAGAAGACTAAACAGTCTACAAACCACAGGAAAATAGAAAATACTAGGATAATCAAAATGGCCTATGTGAGTTCCACAAATATCCCATGCTTGACAGGCCCCAGGAATAAAGAATCAGTGTAATCAGAAGCCAGCAAACACCAGTCTTGGAGTTGTAACCACACTGCCTTTACATCTAAGTTTGCCATGTCCTCTGCAATGAACACTGGTCACACAAGGTAAGTTTTATCAGTCACAGTCAGCCCAGAAGGAAACTCCTGTAGACTTAGCCCCATTGTATAAGCTTGTAATTGAAGGCTTTTACAAAAGATAAAACCACCCTCAAACCTAGTTCACTTAAAAACCTGTCATGGTCCTTGGGTTACACTGAGTCTGACTAGGTCTCTGGTAGAAAGGATGCTCATGAATTGACAGATTGTAGCTGGGCCTAGAGTCTTCTCAAAACTCACATGCATATTGGCTGAGCTGAGAGGACTTGGGAAGCTGGTGGGGGTGTCATGGGGCAGCCCTCTTCTCTCCCTCATGGTATCTCAAACATAGTGATTTCAAAATGATTAGGACTCGTATCTTGCGTTTCAATGCTCACACCACAGGGCGTGGATTGTGGCAGCCAGAGAACCATATGTCAGACTCCCATCCTTTATGACATCAGAGGTTCTTCAGCAAGAAGATTACCTTCTCAGTTGAGACAACTGCAATGGCCTATTGGGAAGCAAGAAAAGCTTCCATAAGCTATCACTTGATGAAAGATTGAGCTGCCTTGACATTTGGAAATGCAATATCTTGTATGCAGAATGTAGAAGCACATATACCACAGAGAGACTCCTTAAAAATGAAACCCAAATCACTTTACCTGGTCACCCCCTGGTCACCTCCTGGTCACCTCATCACCTCCTGGTCACCTCCTGGTCACCTCCTGGTCACCTCCTCAACACACTGCTCAGTAGAAGCAGACGTTGGGACTGTCCACGCTGGATTCAATAGGCCTGAGTTCCAAATGATAGCCATGTTTTGGGGAAAGTTAACAGCGCTTTCCTTTCCAACCTCTTAAAGTCTCTGGCCTCAGACAAGGAGAGATATTTGCCTACCCTTTTGTACCATTTGTTTCACATTTAGGTACATGCTAAATTTCCTGTCAACTCAGATGATTTAAGCTAAATCCAGCTTTAGCTTAAAAGGGGGGGGGGTGTCAAATGGGAGTAAGTCAATAGTCAATATAATTCTTCCTTTGTTTACACCCATGTGGACCTAACATGCTAACCCATCTATTTACTGCATATTGAGTATAAAAATAACCAGTGCATATTGGTCTTCCTAACAGTGATGGCAATAAAATATATCTATGGTTTTGAGTCACTTACACCGTGACTCCATCTAAGCATTTTCTAGGTATTATTTCAATAAGTTCTGTTATGAGAGTGAATCTACATTCCCCAGTCTTCTGGGACTAGTCTTACCTCCCAGCCACACAGCTAAAAAAAACTAATGATGAATGTGGGCATATCTCTATTGTTTCTGAAAAGTCCCCACGTACATTTGCATTCAACCAGCTTTGCCCCCAGTCCTCCCCCCATCCTTGACCCTGTCTCCTCAGCACCCAGGATGTCTACCCTTTTCATTGAGTAACTTCCTCCTCATCCCTGAAACCCACTGTGCTGGAGTTTCTATCTCTCTGTCATATCCTACACCATTAGATTGCTGTATGTGACAGAATCCTGTGAACCTCTAGAGAGTGTGCATGAAGCTCTCTGATGATCAAGGCATGGAAGAGAAGAAATTAGATGTGGAGAGGAGCATTCTTTCTCACCATGGGACTCTGGCATCTTCTCTCATTTTCTTATCTATAATATATCCCTGAAGAGAGTGTCTCTTTCTTCTCTCCTATAGATCAGACTTTCTCCAAACACGCCACATTCTTGTGAAGATTTTTTTTTTAATTAGAAACAACTGTGTTTGCCTAAGAGTGGTCTTAGACTCTGACGCACCAGGGTCAGAAACTCTGGAAACATCCATGTCCCCAAAGCAATGAGCAGAACCTGCCCAAAAGACTCACTAAACCAATTCAAATCCTCTGTGGGTTTCACTCTCATTTTGCTGCCCCCAAAAGGCTGAGCTCTGATCCCCATTTCTGGTATTCTTCTATACCCTTTGTTGAGATGTTCCTGTTCCACCTGGGGTCCTCTTGGGGAATAGACACTATACTCTTAAAACATGCTCCTGCTAGTTCTGACTCTCTTCAATCCCATGTCCAGGGCCAAAGAATCCAGGATGATTGAAGAAAATATCTTCCTCCTTCACATCCCTCTTGGACCACAGTCCCTAGTGGCCTCTACAACAACCTTGTAGTAGAGAGTCTTGTAAACTGTAGAACTGTTTCGGCTCTTTGCTTTCCTTCACTGCCATATTATATACGATTTCAAGAGGTAAAAGCAAGCAGCCATGTGAAAGTGAAAACTTTATCTGCCAGTGGAAAGGTTGAGCTTAAAACAGACTCTGATCTCTTTCCCTTACTCACTATAGCCTCCTTTTGGTCTTCACCCTGCTCTTCATTCTCATTACTTTCAACAATATCTTGTTTTCCATAAGTCCTTGTGTCTTATGTAAAAAAGCCCCCCACTGATCATCTTGGCATTCAAATTAAAATAACATGATGCCATATATCCCATAAGAGTCCAGTACATAAATGAATAAGAGACTATGGAACTTACACCCAAGAGCTCTCATAGCCAAAGTGTGCATTAAAGTCTTAACCACACCCATACTAAATAATGACTAAATAAATGACTAAGACGAATAAGCTAAAGAAAAGCTGGCGTCACATTCTTTGCTTGCATTGGGATTGGATGGACAAAGCAAAGAGGTTAAGGAAGCAAAGGGATGAAGAAGGCAGGCAGGATGGCTGTGTGTGCTGGCTACAGGAAATCAATTAGCCTATCAGAGACAGGAACAGAGAGCCATAAAGTCCAGAGGCATAAGAGACCCCTGCTTGTGTCACTGATTGACTTCTGCGAGGATTTTAGAATTCAGCCCATGAGAGAACAAAATGCGAGCTTATGCAGCTCTTAGGCAACAGGTGTTTGCATTTAAGCAAAGAACTTTAATTTGGTCTAAGTTCTGTTCATCTTCTCGGAGGAGCAAATTCTGGAGTTTTATTTGGTTCACAGAATCTTTGTGTTCTCTATTATCTCTTGCAGCATTTGAAGAAAGAATGTCCACAATTGCCAATCTGATAAGTATTACCAAAGCACCTAAACTGGCATATGCCTCCTTTCATCCGGCAAAGTAATCTACTGTTGATTTTTTGGCTAAAAGCTGAAAGATATGTAAGAAAAACCACACATTAGAATTGAAAGTACCAGGTTAGAAATACATACCAATGTGTTGTTATCATGAGTAGATCCCAGCAGCCCCCCCCCCCCCAAACAGGGATGTCTGTTTTAGCAGGGCTGAATCCAATTCTTGATAGAGACAAGCACTGCTACAGTGGAGAGGGGGTGCTGGTTTTCCTAGGACCCAAATGTTGAATGGTCTGCTCCACCCCTGACTGATTGGAATTTTCAGGGCCAGCAGGCAGGAGCTCATGAAAGATTCTGTGTGAGTCCCTAGCTGCTTCTCCCCACCCCGACAGTCTGTTCTGGGCATATGGCTCCATCCTGAAGACCACATGCAGAAGGTGTCTTGTCTCCAGAAGGTCTGGGCAGGTAGCAGGATCTTGGAGGGGGGCAGTGGTAGTTGACATAACAAAAGCCAACCACAGGAGTCTCATACTCAGTGATGTAAAGTCTGCTCCAGCCTGCTTCAGGCTGGGGGGGGGGGTACAGTATACCTTGGTTTTGAACACACCTGATAGCCCTATGGTCCTCAGAGAAGAAACAACTTCCAGGTGCTATAACACACCCAGGATCTTAAGATTCCAGGATTCAAGAATAACAGGAGTTTTGTCACACTGTGATCTCAGGGGCTCAGAAGAAGCTTGACTGCAAAGAACTCTGATATACCCAGAATCTCAGATTCACAGGAGCCCACAATCAAAGGATCACAGAGAAATCTGGACTCTGAAGAGTTCTGAAACTAACAGAAATATAGGAAAGGCAGGCTCCAATCAGATATATTGAGGGCAGCAAGCACTTGAGATAATCAGATGGCAGGAGGCAAGCATAAGAAGAGAAGCAACAGAAACCAAGGTTACGTGGCATCATCAGAGTCCAAATCTCCCACCATAGCAAGTCCTGGATACACTATCTCATCTCAAAAACAAGACATAGATTTAAAGTCACTTCTCATGATGATGATGGAGGATGTTAAGAAGGAAATACAGGAAAATACAGGTAAACATCTAGAAGCCAAAGAGGAAACACAAAAATCCCTTAAAGAGTTACAGGAAAGCACTACCAAACTGGTGAAAGCATTGAACAAATCAATCCATGATCCAAAAAGGGAAGTAGAAACAGTAAAGAAATCACCAAGGAAGACAACTCTGGAGATAGAAATCCTAGGAAAGAAATCAGGAAAAATAGATGTGAGAATCAGCAACAGAATACAAGAGATGAGGTGCAGAGTTTCCATAGAAAACATGGACACAACAGTCAAAGTCATACAAAATGCAAAAAGATCCTAACTCAAAACATCCAGGAAATACAGGACACAATGAGACGACCAAACCTAAGGATACTAGGTATAGATGAGAATGAAGATTTTCAACTTAAAGGGCCAGCAAATACCTTCATCAAAATTATAGAAGAAAACTTCCCTAACCTAAAGAAAGAGATGCCCATGAACATCCAAGAAGCCTACAGAACTCCAAATAGACTGGACCAGAAAAGAAATTCCTCCCAACACATAATAATCAGAACAACAAATACATTAAATAAAGATAGAATATTAAAAGCAGTAATAGAAAAAGGTCAAGTAACATATAAAGGCAGGCCTATCATAATTACACTAGACTTCTCACCAAGGTCTATGAATGCCAGAAGATCCCAGACAAATATTATACAGACCCTTAGAGAACACAAATGCCAGCCCAGGTTACTATACCCAGCAATACTCTCAATTACCATATATGGAGAAACCAAAGTATTCCATGTCAAAACCAAATTCACAAGATATCTTTCCACGAATCCTTTAAAGGATAATAAAAGGAAAACTCCAACACAAGGAGGGTGTCTTAGACAGGGTTTCTATTCCTGTACAAACATCATGACCAAAAAGCAAGTTGGGGAGGAAAGGGTTTATTCGGCTTATACTTCCATACTGCTGTTCATCACTAAGGAAGTCAGTACTGGAAATCAAGCAGGTCAGAAAGCAGGAGCTGATGCAGAAGCCATAGAGGGATGTTCTTTACTGGCTTGCTTGCTTCCCCTGGCTTGATCAGCCTGCTCTCTTATAGAACCCAAGACTACCAGCCCAGAGATGGTCCCACCCACAATGGGCCTTTCCCCCTTGATCACAAATTGAGAAAATGCCTTACAGTTGGATCTCATGGAGGCATTTCCTCAACTGAAGCTCCTTTCTTTGTGATAACTCCAGCTGTGTCAAGTTGACACTCAAAACCAGCCAGTACAGAGGGAAATGATGCCCTATAAAAAGCAAGAAAGTAATCCTTCAAAAAACCTAAAAGAAGATAGCCAGGAGAACAGAATCCAAACATTAACCACAAATATAATAGGAAGTAACAATTACTTTTCCTTAATAGCTCTTAATATCAATGGACTCAATTACCCAGTAAAAAGACAAAGACTAACAGACTGGCTACACAAACAGGAACTAACATTTTGCCGCATACAGGAAACCCACCTCATGGGCCAAAGACAGACACTACCTCAGAGTAAAAGGCTGGAAAACAATTTTCCAAGCAAACAGTCTGAAGAAACAAGCTGGAGTAGCCATTCTAATAACAAATAAAATCGACTTCCAACAAAAAGTGATCAAAAAAGACGAGGGACATTTCATACTCATAGAAGGTAAAATCTTCCAAGATGAACACTCAATTCTGAATATCTATGCTCCAAATGCAAAAGCATCCACTTTCATTAAAGAAACTTTAGTAAAGCTCAAAGCACACATTGCACCACACACAATAATAATGGGAGACTTTAACACCCCACTCTCATGAGTCGACAAATCCTAGAAACAGAAATTAAACAAAGACAAAGCAAACTAACAGAAGTTATGAACAAAATGGAATTAACAGATGTCTACAGAATATTTTACCCTAAAACAAATGGATATAACTTCTTACCAGTACCTCATGATACCTTCTCCAAAACTGACCATATAATTGGACTCAAAACAGCCATGAACAGATACAAAAATACTGAAATTATCCTTTCAGATCACTACAGACTAAAGCTGATCTTCAATAACAACAGAAATAATTGAAAGCCAACTTTCATATGGATGCTGAACAACACTCTAGTCAACGATAACTAGGTGAAAGAAAAAAGAAAGAAATAGATTAAAGATTTTTTAGAGTTTAATGAAAATGAAGTCACAACATAACCAAACTTATGGGACACAATAAAAGCATTCCTAAGAGGAAAATTCATAGCTAAGAGTGCCTCAAAAAACAACAACAACAACAACAACAACAAAAAACAACAACAACAAAAATAAATAAATAAAACAAATTGGAGAGAGCACACACTAGCACAGTACACCTAAGTGCTTTAGAACAACAGAAAGCAAAGTCACCAAAGAGGACCCGATGGCAGGAAATAATCAAACTCAGGGCTGAAATCTACCAAGTTGAAACAAAATGAACTATACAAAGAATCAACCAAACCAGAAGGTGGTTTTTTGAGAAAATCAACATGATAGATTAGAAATCCTTAGCCAGACTAACTAGAGGAAACAGAAAAAGCATCCCAATTAACAAAATCAGAAATGAAAAGGGAGACCTATCAACAGAACCTGAGGACATCCAAAGCATCATCAGATCGTACTACAAAAGGCTATACTCAACAAAACTGGAAAACCAGGATGAAATGGACAATTTCCTAGACAAATACCAGGTACCAAAATTAAGTACGGGAAATTAGGGAATCAAAACCCTTAACAATAGTCACAAATAATATAAAGTACCTGGGTGTTACTCTAACTAAGAAAATGAGAACTCTGTATGATAAGAACTTCAAGTCTCTGAAGAAAGAAATTGAAGATTTCAGAAGATGGAAACATCTCCCATGCTCATGGATTGGCAGGACTAATATAGTAAAAATGTAGCCATTTTTAAAAAGATAGCTCTTGATGAAAGCAATCTACAGATTCAATGCAACCCCCATCAAAATTCCAACTCAATTCCCCACAGGGTTAGAAAGGGCAGTTTGCAAATTCATCTGGTATAACAAAAAAAAAAAAAAATAGTGTAGCAAAAACTATTCTCAATAATAGTAGAATCTCTGGTGAAATCACCATGCCTGACCTAAAGATGTATTACAGATCAATTGTGATAAAATCTGCATGGTACTGGTTATAGAGACAGACAGGTAAATCAATGGAATAAAACTGAAGACCCTGAAATGAACCCACCCACGCATGGTCACTTGATGTTTGACAAGGCAGCTAAAAGCATCCAGTGGATAAAAGACAGTATTTTCAATAAATGGTGCTGGGTCAACTGGCAGTTATCGTGTTGTAGAATGTAAATTGATCCATTCTTATCTCCTTGTACAAAGCTCAAGTCTAAGAGGATCAAGGAACTCCACATAAAATCAGAGACTCTAAACTTATAGAGGAGAAAGTGGAGAAAGCCTCCAATATATGGGCATAAGGGAAAAATTCCTGAACAGAAAAGCAATGGCTTGTGCTTTAATATTGAGAATCAACACATGGGACCTCATAAACTTGCAAAGCTTCTGTAAGGCAAAAGACACTGTCAATAAGACAAAAAGGCCACCAACAAATTGGAAAAGGATCATTGCCAATCCTAAATAAGATACGGCACTAATATCCAATATATATATATATATATCAAGAAGATGGACTCCAGAAAATCAAATAACCCTATTAAAAAATGGGGCACCGAGCTAAAAAAGAATTCTCAACTGAGGAATACCGAATGGCTGAGAAGCACCTGAAAAAATGTTCAACATCCTTAATCATCAGGGATTAAAATCAAAACAACCCTGAGATTCCATTTCACATCAGTCAGAATGGCTTAGATCAAAAATTTAGGTGACAGCAGATGCTGGCAAAGATGTGGAGAAAGTGGAAAACTCTTCCATTGCTGGTCAGATAGCAAGCTGGGACCTCAACTAAGGAAATCAGTCTGGTGGTTCCTCAGAAAACTGGACATAGTACTACCAGAAGATCCAGCAATAACTCCCCTGGGCATATACCCAGAAGATATTCCAACTTGTAATACAGAAACATGCTCCACTATGTTCATAGCAGCCTTATTTATAGTACCCAGAAGGTAGAAATAATGCAGATGTCCCTCAACAGAGGAATGGATATTGAAAATGTGGTGCATTTACACAATGAAGTAATACTCAGCTATTAAAAACAATGAATTTATGAAATACTTAGGCAAGTGAATATATTTGGAGGATATCATCCTGAGTGAGGTAACCCAATCACAAAACAACACACATGATATGCACTCACTGAGAAGTGGATATTAGCTTAGAAATTTAGAATACCCTAGATACAACATGCATAACACCTGAAACTCAAGTAGAAGGAAGACCAAAGTGTGGATACTTCGTTCCTTCTTAGAATGAGGAACAAAATATCCATGGAAGGAGTTTACAGAGACCAAGTTTGGAGCATAGCCTGAAGGAATGATCATCAAGAGATTGCCCCACTTGGGGATCCACCCCATAGGCAACCACCAAACCCATACACTAGGCAGATGCCAACAAGAGCCCGCTGACAAGAGCCTGATATAGCTGTCTCCTGTGAGGCTCTGCCAGTGCCTGGCAAATACAGTAGTGGATGCTCACAATCATCCATTGGACTGAGCACAAGGTCCCCAATGAAGGAGCCAGAGAAATACTCAAGGAGGTGAATGGGACAAAAGCCCCATAGAAGCAACATCTGTATGAACTTACCAGTACCATCAGAGCTCCTTGGAACTATGCCACCAATCAAAGAAAATACATGGTGTAACTTGTGGCTCTAGCTGTACTTGTAGCAGAGGATTACCTAGTTAGTCTTCAATGGGAGGGGAGGCTTTTGGTACCATGAAGGCTTTATGCCCCAGTATAGGGGAATGCCAGGACTAGGAATAGGAGTGTGTGAGTTTGGGAGCATGGTAAAGGGTGAGAGGATGAGAGATTTTCTGAGGGGAAAGTAGGAAAGGTGATAACATTTGAAATATAAATGAAGAAAATATCTAATAAAAAGAGAACAACAACAACCACAACAAAAACCGGAAACCAAGTTGAGCAAGCCGGGAAAGCAAGCCAGTAACATCCCTCCATGGCCTCTGCAGCAGTTCCTGCTTCCTGATCTGCTTAAGTACCAGTCCTGACTTCCTTTGGTGATGAACAGCAATGTGGAAGTATAAGATGAATAAATCCATTTATCCCCTGCCCCAAAGTTAAATGATAAGTTTCCTTAATCCCAATCTGCTTAAATATTTATCAAGTCATGTGAATTACTCTCTGTTGTAATATATTGCTTCTATAATGCACGAAGAACATCCATCAATTCACAAAATATATGACACACTTCCATTAATATATATTCCTGTAATTTAAAGAAACAACTCTAGGAATGACTATAGAATTTGAAAATATTTTGCTTCTGCAGGAATGTGAGCTACGGACTTTGAGAAACAGCTTCTATACTTTGTGCCATGAGTCCTTTGGACACAGTTATCTTGTGTTTTCTGACTGAAAACATGTCTGATTCAAGCACAACCAAGGCCCGGTCTGATTTCTTCAAAGTTTTTAAACATTAATTAATTTATATCCCAAACATTGTACCACACACACACAGACACACACACACACACACACACACACACACACACACACACACACACACACACACTTCTGTTTCCTTCACAGAGTCCCTCATCTTCTCCTCCTCTGTGAGAGTGGGTCATTCTCATAGGTATTCCTCCACCCTGGTGCATCCAGTCTCTGCAGAATTAACTACATCCTCTTTCACTGAGGCCAGAAAGGCAGCCATGGAGACTGAGCTGCATGTCTGCCACATATGTGCCCATATTTGTTCTTTGGTTGATGGCTCAGTCTCGGAGAGCTCCCAGGAGGTAGGTTCCTTGACTCTCTTGGTCTTCCTGTGGGGTTCCCATCCCTTTCAGGGCTTTCAATTCTTAACCCCAACTCTTCCTTATGGGTCCCTGACCTCCATCCAATGTTTGTCTCTGAATATCTGCATTTGTATTAGTCAGCTACTGGGTAGAACCTCCCAGAAGAAAGTTATGCTAGACTCCTGTCTGCAAACATAAAAGAATATCATTAATAGTATTCGAGACTGTGCTTGACCATGGGATGGGTTTCAAGTTGGGCCTTTTATTTGTTGGCCATTCCTTCATTCGCTGCTCCCTCTTTGTCCCTGCAATTCTTGTAGACGGGACAAATTTGTATCAAAAGATTTGTGGGTGGTGTTTTTTTTCCCTCCACTCTGGTCCTGCTTGGCTACAGGAGGTAGGTTCATTGGGTTTTATATCCCAACTGTTGGGCATCTTGGCTAATGTCATATGAATTGACTCCTGGGAGCCTCACTCTTCTATGTTCTCTGACATCCTAGAGATCCCCCGTATCCCACCCTGCCCTCTCCGCAGTTATAGATTTCCATTCATTCTCCTGGCCCTCTGGGCCTCTCTCCTGTCTAGTTCACACCTGATCCTATGCCTCCATTCCCCTCCTACTCCCCTCTACTACCCTGTTCCTTCCCTCCCTCTGCCACCTATAACTGTTTTGCTTCCACTTCTCAGTGATATTCAAGCATCCTGGTTTGGGTTTTCTTTCATTTTTAACTTCTTTAGTTCTGTGGGTTGTGGCTCCATTTAAAGCACATTAGAATCTTGACCTAGTATTGGGCCTAAAGCATGGAGCCTGTTCATTTATTTATTTTGATTTTCTTCTTCTTTTCTTTTCTTTTCTTTTCTTTCTTTCTTTCTTTCTTTCTTTCTTTCTTTCTTTCTTTCTTTCTTTCTTTCTTTTTCCTATTAGTAATGAACTCATCTGAACTTGCCCAGTTCTTATGTCTAGTCTCCATAACTGCCCATTTGAAGTCTGTCATGGAATCAGACTAGCTTTGACATGCAGCCCCTTGTCTCCTCCAAGACACACCCACACACCTCCACATGCCCACACAGGAGCACACACACCTATTCTTCCTTGCTGCCCCCCTCTCTTCTTAACTCAGGGTTGTTTTGGAGACCATGGCATCTGGATCTTAACCTGTCTGCTGTTGTCTACAGTGTGCAGATATTAGTCAGCATTTACTTGGTGCCTTTGTATACAAAAATCTAGAATTTGTCCTCAAGAAGAAGAAAGTATCCTAACCACACTCCCAACCCCCAAAATGCGAACCACATATTTCATGGTAGGGTATCTTCTTTTTTATTTTTAATTTTAATTTTTTGAGACAGAGTTTTTCTGTGTAGCCCTGGCTGTCCTGGAACTCACTCTGTATACCAGAGTATCCTCAAACTCAGAAATCTGCCCTCCTCTGCCTCGCAAGTTCTGGGATTAAAGGAGTGCCCCAACAGTGCCCTGCTAGGATATCTTCTTAAAGAGAGTTTACATTTATAAGCATTAATTTGAAATACACACACACACACACACACACACACACACACACACACACACATATATATATATATATTAAAGAAGACAAAAATTGATACTTGGAGAATTGATAACCAATTGAGCCATCTGACACTGCAGTGGAAATAGATGTTGATGGTAGAATTTGAATATTTAATCAATAATTTTTAACTTTTGTTTTGATTAGTAAAAAGAATCTACTAAAAATTGTGATTTTAAGACTAAAATTTAACAGAGATAAAATTGTAAAATATTAATCTTCTTAAAGCTGATAATTTGTCATAAACAAGTTATATAAATAGATTATGACCATGTGTGTAAGCAAGTATTATAATGGTTGGGAAAATGCTCTAGGGCCAAGTAGAGTTTACTGGTCCCAAGGAAGGAGGTCATGAAATTCATCAAGGGGAGCAAAAACAGAGGTGGGCTAGGGAGAGAAAGAGAGAAAGCCTGCATTCAAAGAAAAGAGGTTGCAGTACCAAGGGGCCTCTCCTCCAAAGGGGAACGCCAGGGCCAAGAAGTGAGAGTGGGTGGGCATGGGAGCAGGGAGGGGGGAGGGGACTTTCGGAATAGCATTTGAAATGTAAATTAAAAAAATATCTTAAAAAAAAAAAAGAAAAGCAATGAGGGATTCCCATTTGTGCTTCAGGAGGCATATATGACATTAGTTGAAGTAACTTGATAGTATTTAATAATATATATATATATATATATATATATATATATATATATATATATATATATATATTGATTAAAATATTGCACAAGGGTCCAAAGATGTATAACAGAGATGTTTTATGTACTTGCAACTCATGTGTTTGGAAGATTAATTAAACTACCATAAAACTATTATTTTTCAGTTATGAGAAAAAAAAGAAAAGAAAAGAGGGGAGAGGAGAGAACATGCCTAGATTATATAGGTAAAAGCCTCTGGGAGATGGCAGCCCTACAGACTAAGTGTCAACCTGTGCGTGAACACAAGTCAATAATCTCCTTCAAATGTTATACAGCGTATAGGGAATATGATTGCTAAAGAAACTATCTTAGGTCTGAGGCCAGCTCTGAGAGAAACCAGAAACTAAGACAAAACTAGGAATTCTACAAAGCTAAGAAACCCCAGATGTTTTCTCACACCTGAAGAAACTCCAAGAGAGAGCACTGAGGACTTTGACCCCTTTTAGATGGGTCTTAGTTTCAAATTTAACCCTGGGAACTGAGGAGAGCTGCAGTTTGAAATAAAAATTCAGTTAGTTACAATTTAAATTGAGTCTATTATCTTTCAGGGTTTTCTGAGGCCATAACACTGGGAGCTAGGATTTTTTAAAAAAGGGATTTGAATTATAATTCTGATTTTTGAACTGAAAAGTCTTTACAACACCTTATACCAAATATTAATGAAGAACATATAATAAGGATTTTCAAGAGGGGACTGAAGTGGAAACCTAATGGTTCTTTGGAAAATCAGTACTGTGGGAAGGTGTTTTGCTGTGGCAAACATGTGAAGGAGTATTTTCCTGAGGTGAACCCAGGTGAAAGGCTAAGGCAGAAACATGAAGGAATGTTTTACTGATGCAGATACAGGAGAAAATATGTTCTCCTAAGGCAAGCATGTGAAAGGACATGTGATAAAGTATTCTTTGCCAACACATATGTATTGGTTCACCTTACATTGTGTAGTTTAGTTCCATTTGTTGGGACTCTATATAGAGAAATGTACCAAAAAACAAAACAAAACAAAACAAAACAAAACAAAACAAAACCCTTCTGGTGGTATACTGTGGCTTTTTTGATGCTTCTGCAGACTGGGGCTGATTAGCAGAGGGAAGTCATCTGAGATTGGCTTAGTGACCTCAGGTGAGACAGGTCCTCATGGTGAGGCAAGACCCATGGAAGACACATGATGTTTGGAAGGTAATAAAATAAAATGGCCTGGATGAACCATGATGGAGTCAGTAGTTAGCTTGCTTATAGAGCTATCAGTGCAACTCTTCTTAGTCTCCAGTCCTCACTTATCTCCAATTCACTGAGAGAGAGCATCAGCTAAGAACTTCTCCTTACATTCCTGGTACTCTCTAGTGCTGATTGGAGCACTGGTGTACCCCTGAAGTGTTTGTGCATATATTTAAATGCCACTGCTAACATGTGAACTGAATTTCAGATTTCCAGACAACATAGATGTGAGATGTTCCAAAGAAGTATTTCTAGATAGCTCTATTTCCCCATTATCCTTTCTTCTTCATTACCTTCAGTGGGTGGTAGGCTAAAAGGGAGCTTAATACATTTAAGAGAAATCATTAAAAATAAGGGATGAAAAAAATTAAAGTTTCAGGGGACCTTGACAAGTAAGCTAATTGAAGACACAGTATTAATAATTCCCATTTAATAAGAAAGCAAATTAGGAGTTTACTGTTTGTCTGCTTCCTTTACAAACATAGAGTTTAGCTTCGTCCTGTAACACAGTGTTTAAGTCAATGTCTCCTGGTTGATACCTTTTTAATGAAGAAATGTTCCAGTGTTGGATCTAAAGACACAGAAAATAATAGACACTAAAATTAAGCCTACTACACAACAGAAGAGAGTCTGATGGAAGTCCTATGCTGAGTTGAATGGGTTTGCTGTGCTGGGTATAGAACAACTAACTCTGTTGGTAGTAAGTAAGATCCATGGGACCTAATGTTCCTTTCAGGATGTGAGAATTTTTTTTACTGCCTATTCTTGTAGGTGTTCCTTGAACCCACTCCTGCCCATATGCTTATACCCACTTCTTACACGTCTCCAATGTCTATAATCTCTTCCAATGCATAGATAACACTCGCCTGTTAAGATGAAAGAGTTGGTGAAGGAAGGACAGACTTTGACCAGTGTCTGGGAGTGAGAATGGGGATGTAGTTTGTAGTGAAAGAATATCATGGTGAGGGTGAGACAAGTCTAAGCCCCTAAGGGCTTCAGATCTAGCTGTCTCATCATCTCAGTTGTTTCCACTGGAGACCATAGAGTCATCTGTCTGGTGGGATCTGCAGTAGAAAATCCCAATAGCTGTGGGGGGATGTGAAGCCTTTAGCATGGCCATAATTTGGTTTGCATTAGTGAATGATCCTCCTTTTGTGACCCACATTGCTTCCAGACACCAGCATGGGACGGGAGTATATGGAAAACATTTTTAGAGTCTGTTTAGATGTTGAGAAATAGTCCATGTGCCATTTGAAGGCAAGGGTAAGAGCTATTATTTCAGACTGCTATTCATGGTATGAGCAGAGAGGGCCTGCTCCTCAATTACCTCTGAGTTTGACACTATAGTATACACAGATATTCTGGATCCTTCATATATAAAAGGAGCAGCCATTGATATACCAGGTATAGAGAGCATGAAGCAATGTGCTCTCCTGTAATGTGCGAAGGATGAATTAATAACTTCTCTAAGGTTTCAATGCAGAAGTGTGAGAGGGAGTGGTTAGAACTTAGTCAAGGAAAAAGAAAAAATTATTAAGAGGCAGATATGATTGGAAAATGAGTGTGTAGTCTTCTATTATTGATACCTGAAGACAAAGATCACTGGAGGAGAGGAGAGAATGTAAGCCTCTGTAATTTAGGAGCTGTGACAGAGTATGAGAAGAAGAGATGGTTATAAGTGAGCCAAACATTAGTTTTTTAGACTCTCAAATAAGGAGTTCAGTGGCTGCTAAGGTAAGAATACAATGTGCCCATCCTTGGATGGTTAGATCTAGTTTTTGTTGACAGGTAACCTACAGAAACGAAACAGGGTCCCAGTTGGTGACCTAAGACTCCAAGGGAAAACCATCTTTTTCATTTATGTAGAGGGAAAAAAGACAACTCAGTTCAGGGAGGTGTAAGGCTGTAATGCTAAGGAGAGCCTGTAGGGGCCTTTGAAAAGCCTTGATAACAGGTATGAGAAGAAGTTCAAAGGTGGGGCCTAATGCTGCTTCATATAAGGAGTAGGAAGAACAGAAAATGTAGGAACCCAGGAATGTATAAAACTGGCTATTTCTAGGAATGATAAAATCTCTCCTTTTGTAGAAGGAACAGTTAGAGACAGAGTGATATTTTTTTCTGTCTAAGGTAGTAGATTTCTGGGTTGGGGTAATTGTAGTCCCAAATAGGTGACCTGATGAGTGGACAGTTGGACATTAGAATATGAGACCTTGTATCCTTGACTGAACAGGAAATTTAGAAGAGCAGATGTGTCACCTTTGCTAATTTTCAGAATGGGTATTTAAGAGAAGGTTTTTGTCTACAAAATGGACAATCTTAGATTTAAAGAGAGGCAGAGAAATTAAATCAGAAGCCAGAACTTAGCCAAATAGTTGCGGGCTGTCCTTGAATCCCTGAGTTAGTACAGTTCAGTTGCATTGAGTAGAAAATGGGTGTCAGGGTCAGTCCAGGTAAAGGCAAAAGTGACCTGGGAATGGATAGAAAAGAATACATTCTTTGCATCTAAGAAGGAGAAATGAGAATGAGAAGTCCCCTAGGGCATAGTGGAAGGAAAGGTATAAGTATTAGCCACAACAGGATTGAGAGGAACCACACCTAAATTAATGCACTTGAGGACTTGAACAAAGTGATAGGTTTCATTAGGTCCCTTAACTTCTACTATAGGGGAGTTAAAAAGGGAAGAGGTCTGATAGGGGAGTTTATTTTTTCCTAAGACATAAGAGATGATATAGGTTTAAGTCTCCTCAGGCTCTGGAGAGAAAGAGGGTATTCAGCTTAGGTGAGTCCAATAACTGGATGACAACAAGAGAACAGTGTTTAACAAGAGAGGGATTTTGGATGACCCAGACTCAGTTGTCTACATAAGAAGCTGGCAAGGGAAACAACATGTTAGAGTTAGGAGGTTGAGCGGTGATGAGGAGGAGGAGGAGGAAGAGAGGGGTTGCTTTTGTGATTGGGTTCAGGTGAGTGGGGGAAGCATTAGAAATAGAGGCTCCTAAGTTATCTAGATGGCCCCTTTCCAATAAGGTGTCAAAACACATTGGCAATTATGAAAAGAATGTGTGAGAGGAACACTCTTAAAAATCAACTAAGGGATAGGTTTGGTGAGGAAGGTAAGGTTGTACTCACCCCAACAATAGGAGATGAGAAGGAGAAGTGGGTTCCCCAAACTCTGTCAGGACCAAATAAGTGGTACCAGTGTCCAAGAAGAAGAAGAAGGAGATGGAATGCCCATATGCCATGATGACTACCTTGGTCTCCTGTGATAGTCACTTCTATGATGATGATAATGGAAGTAGTCAGGTCAAGGGAACTCAGGCCATTTCAGTTGTCCATAGCCAAACCTAGCAGATCAGCTGGAGGGTTACCTGGGAGTGATGTTCCCCTCTCCTGAGTAGCATAAGAGCAATCCACACACCAATGTACCTCCTGATGTCACCATGGATATCGCCTTTTTAGCTTTTGTGGTTTAGAGCAAGCCCTTGTCCAATAGACTTGTTGACCAACTTCTTAATCCACAGGCAAGTGGAGATCATACCTGGTGGAGTTCCCTGTGCCCCACAGTGGTTCTTTGGTGCAGGATATAGAGCCTCAGACCAGCCTTATGTTTGCTAGAATGACCATGGCTTCAGCACCATTGTTAATTGAAAACAGCATATTCCTGGACAGATCATGTCAAGTCAGCAGAGTTCACACTTTGGGAGGTTTTGTTTAAAAGAGGCAAATAAGCAAAGGAGGTGGGATCAAGGTTCACATTTTTTAACCTGGCTGTGACATAGATAACACAGGTGATAACTTGCAGGTGATGCAGGTAACACAAGGGGTGTGCTATGGTTGAAATAGGAACAAGCACAGAAGATGAGTGTCCCCTAGGATGATGTCATTGCAGGTTTCAGAGGCTGGCTGCAACCAGTTTCTGATGTTCAAACAGGCCAGTTCCATTGGTGCTCTGCCCTGTGTACACCCCCAGATCTGGTCCTATCAGAACATCAAAGGGCCCTGTAATTTTTAGAAGTAAAAAACTATTTAGCATTTTTTTTTGCTTTGATACATTTTACCTATGCCTTCAAGGGTCTTACCTTAAAAAAACAAAATAGCCATTAACATCTTTTCTCAGGTGATGAAATTTGCTACAAAGATATTGCAAACCCTTCCATCCTCTAAAGACCCAGATGATTCTTCACTTGCTGCAGAAAACTTCATCTCATTACTGTAACAGTTAACAGTGACTTTGAGCATCAGCTAAACAAGTTTATAATATATAATGGTATGGATTATTAAAAATAATTACTTGAGGACAGGGTTTGAGGAGTGAGGTATCAAAATGAAATGTATGGGTTTCATTCTACAATGAAAAAGTCAAAGGCTGTCCTTGAATAAACTCAAACACTGTATTATTTGTGGATATTTTAAATAACTTTCCTGTGTGTGTATGGTGTTACACATCATTTGTTTATATGTGTGAATACATGTATGTATGTATGTATGTATGTATATATGTGTATAAAGGCAAAAGCTATAGTGTTTCCTTCAATCACTTTCTACTATATTATTATTATTCATTATTATTATTATTAATTTTGTGTTTGATATTTTTCCTGTATGTATGTGTATGATTGGTATGAAGGACAAAAGAAGGGGCTAGGTCCACTAGAACATGAGTTATAGAAGGTGATGAGAGGCCACTGGGGTGCAAGTTATCTAACCAGGTCGTCCTGAGCATCAAGTGCTCTTAATTGAGGAGTCATCTCATCCGCACCTCCACCTCCTATTTTCATCTTTGAGATGGATCTTTCATTGAGCCTGAGGTCGTCCATTTGGTTTGACAGGCTGTCTAGTGAGTTTGGAGATCCACATGTCCCCATCACATCCCTCAGGGCTAGGGGTTCAGTCATGCTGTGTTCCCTGCTTTATTCTATGACTGCTCTGAATCAAACTCAGATCTGTAAGCTTGCACAGCACACACTTATGGGCAGTGCCCTATTGTCAGACTTTTATTTTAAATTTAAAGATACCCTGCATTATGGTATGTGTCTTCAACCAACATTCTTTTGTTACATGTCAATCATGTGACAAGTTCTCCATTTATCAGTTATGTCTATCCCTGTGCGATATCTTTTCTCTGGGGCGTCATTTCTTTTTTAAGACAGAGAATTTTGAAAATATAAGGTATCCTCCTGGAGCTAGACTCTACTCATGAAAATAAATTATATGCACATTAACTGAGAAACCCCACCCAAGCCTGACAGGGAGCCCATCATACTGTAAATTCCCCAGTGGGAAGGTCAGGCCTAGACAGACTCTGAACTTTTGCTTTACTAACAATAGCCTTGTTTTCTCTTTAACCTGCTCTACCTTCTTATTGCTTTCAATAAGGCATTCTTTTCCATAAGATCATTGTGTCTTATGTCTAAATGTAATAAAGCCCCCCAATGATTCAACTTGGCTATTCATCTGTAAATAACATCATGCAATATATCCCATCACTGGTCAGTAGATAAATGAAAAAGAACAAACCCACACCCAAGAGCTCTCATAGCCAAAGTGTGCATTAAAGTCTTAACCACAACAATGAAAGGCATAAATGACTAAGAGGCACAAGCTAAAGGGAAGCTGGTGTCACCTTCTTTGTCTTGCCTTGGGATTGGATGGAGGAAGCAAAGAGGTTAAGGAGGCAAAGGGATGCAGAAGGCAGGCAGGATGGCTGTGTGTGCTGGCTACAGGAAATCAATTAGCATATCAGAGACAGGAACAGATAGCCATAAACTCCAGAAGCATGAGAGAGCCCTGCTTGTGTCACTGATTGACTTCTGCAAGGATTTTAGAATTCAGAGCAAGAGAGAACAAACTGTGTGCTCACACAGCTCTTAGGCAACAGGTGTTTGCATTTAATCAAGAAAATTTAATTTGGTTTAAGTTTTGTCCATCTTCATGAAGGAGCAAATTCTGGTGTTTTATTTGGTTCACAGGATCTTTGTCTTCTTATCTGGAAACCTTATGCAGCATTTCATATTAACTCCACACTTTCCACAGTAATAAGTACCAATAGGGCACTTAGAATAGCATTTGCCTCCATTCCTATAGCAACGTACTGGATTGCTGATTTTTTGGCTAAAAGCTGAAAGATAAGTAAGAAAATCAATACATTAGAATTTTTGAAAGTGCTAGGTCAGAAATACATACCAATGTGTTCTTATTATGAGTAGATCCCAGCAGGCTATTCCCCCTAAACAGGGATGTCTGTTTTAGCAGGGCTGAATCCAATTCTTGATAGAGACAGGCACTGCTGCAGTGTAGAGGGGGTGCTGGTCTTCCTAGGACCCAAATGTTGAAGGGTCTGCTCCACCCCTGACTGATTGGACTTTTCAGGGCCTGCAGGCAAGAGCTCAGGAAAGATTCTGTGTGATTCCCTAGCTGCTTCTCAGCATCCCTGCCTTTGCTTTTCAGCACACAAGACCCTTTTTCTAGTATCTGAAACAGACACTGAGTGTGACTGTGCACATGAATGTACATGTGTGTACATACATATAGAGACCACAGGTTGGCATAAGATGTGCTCATCAATTCCTCTCTGGCTCATTATTTGTTTTAGCTCCCTCTCTTGAGTTGTCTAACCCTATTATTCAGTTTGTCTAATGTCAAGTATGAAACACAGCTTGGAGCCTGGAAAGATGGCTTAGCAGTTAGTTGAGCATACTGCTCCTGCTGAAGCTATGGTTCGTAGTACCATAGCAGGCAGCCCATATGTGCATACAAATAACCCCATCTCTGAGAGATTAGATGTCCTTTTATGAACCATGTGGGTACTGTACTTCTTGGCATATAACCATACATAAATCCATACAAGTACACATAATTTAAAAGAATAAAAACCCTTTCCATTTCCACTTAAGGCAGAGTTTTGGAGACTGGATTTCACAGTCCCCTGCCCCTACCCCGACCTATGAGCCTCATTACCCCTGTACACAGTGTGTGCTTAAGGGTATTTAAAGGTGATAGGGGGAGAGAAAGTTCTCAAACACAGGCTGGGCTGGTTATTCTGAAGAGTTCTCTAGAGTAAGCAGAGACTCTACTTCTTATATGTAAATATTTCTAAACTAATAACTTTCTCTTCAAGTAAGAACCAAACATTCTTCATATTATTATTTTTAAGCTACCTATAAGACACTCATTTGATAATCTTAAGATTAGCGTCAGGAGTTAGGAAATGGAAGTGCTGCAAATTAGCAGAGAATGAGTCTACCTTAGTGTCCTTCAAGGGAAAAGAGAGGAATCCTTGGTTTTTGTGAGTAGTCACAAAATACACATTTTTTAAAATGCTTAGAAGAAAGGAAAATGTGAAAGTAAGGAGGGTACCCAAAAAAGGAGAAAGAGACACAGACAGAAAAATAGAGATGGACATATACACAGAGAAACAGACATACACACATAGAGATAGAAAGACAGATGCCTGTGCAGAGGAACACACACACACATAAAGTAAGAGTGAGACAGACCAACACAAGAAGATTAAGGGACAGAAAGATACACACACACACAAACACACACACACACACACACACACACACACAGACTATAGGGAGCTACCTTTCATTTCACTTTGAGACCACCATACTACCCTGACTCACCTGCAAGTGGAGATAGCAGCACCAGGAGAAATGCAAAGAGAAGGTAATGGATCCTCATGACTGAAGCCTGGGGAGGTGCAGAGATGCAGAGGGACTTGAGCTCAGTGCCTTATATAGTGCCAGGTGCTGCCTCTTGGGTAGGATTCTACACTGACAAGGATCCAAGAATTACAATTAAGAAACACAAAGTACACTATTTCTCTAGTCAAAGTGGCCCTTTGTGAGCACACTCAGTCTCTTACGCAAATGTGAGGATCCCCAGATGATTTCCTCCTGCACTGCTCTACAAGAACAGCTTCATGCCCTACTTCTTAGGTGAAGGACCCATGCTGTCCTGGGACAGATTTACTGGTTACAATTGGAGCTTTTGACTTGGTCATCTCAGAATCTAGCAACTGGATAAGGCCTCAGTGGGGAGAGATCACATAGATCTCTCTGATCTTGGGCACACTCACCTGCTGGAGGCAACAGAATGTGAGCCAAGTCAAGGTTCCCCATGTTTTTTAGGTAAGAACATGGGCCTCATTTCATAGATTTCCCCAAGTTATTGCTTCACAGTGGGGTTCTTTTACTACAGTGGAGACAGATAGGTGTGCTGCTTCCTCTCTCGGAGAAAGCAATGAATTGGTAACATGATACCTGAACATGCCTACCTAGAGAAAAGCATGGAGTATCTGGTTCTAACTATCACATGTAGAGCAACGTGTGGGACATATGTGCATTTGGGTCTGTGGTTCTTCTCTTTCTAAGATGAAGGGAGTATTGGTGGTGAGGGGTCAAATTGCTTTTTGGACTCTATTCTAGAAACCATGACAGTGAGACTAAAGTCCCTTGCACCATCTCCCTATTGCTCTCAATGGGAACTATCTGAGGGGTGCTGTGTGGCTCATCTCTGAGTGAAGTCTCTTGAAATTCTGTAACCCAGCTATACATCTTTATGCTAGAAAACCAATGACAAGTATCAGCGCTAAACCCACCCTGAGAACTGAGAAAGGAGGATATTGTAAGAGAAAAGAATTTATCTTACTCAGGATTTCTTCTTTCCTATAGGAAGTTGAAATAACCAGATGAGCAGAAATTTATAATGTATGAACAGTTTTGATAAATGCTTTTATGTTTTTGTTTTTGTTTTTGGTCTTATTTGTTTGTTTGTTTTTGAGACAGGGTTTCTCTGTATAGCCCTGGCTGTCCTGGAACTCACTTTGTAGACCAGGTTGGCCTCGAACTCTGAAATCCACCTGTCTCTGCCTTCTGAGTGCTGGGATTAAAGGCATGCACCACCATACCTGGCTTGATAACTGCTCTTGTATTGAGTTCCCAGCAAAGATATTTGAGGCTGTAGAGTGAAGAGTTTAGACCAACACTAGAATGGCTCACTCCCAATGCTGAGCTGTGAAACCCACATTTTGGGCTTGGTGGACACATGTTTGTTTTTGTTTTTGTATTTCTTTTATTATATAATTTATTTATTTACATTTCAAATGTTATCCCCTGTCTTAGTCAGGGTTTCTATTTCTGCACAAACCTCATGACCAAGAAATAAGTTGGGAGTGAAAGTGTTTATTCGGCTTACATTTTCATACTGCTGTTCATCACCAAAGGAAATCAGGACTGGAAATCAAGCAGGTCAGCAAGCAAAAGCTGATGCAGGGGCCATGGAGTGATATTCTTTACTGGCTTGCTTCTTCTTGCTTGCACTGCCTGCTCTCTTATAGAACCAAGACTACCAGTTTAGAGATGGCCCACCCACAAGGGGCCCTTGATCACTAACTGAGAAAATGCCCACAGCTGGATCTCATGGAGGCATTTCCCCAACTGAAGCTACTTTCTCTGAGACAGCTCCAGCTTGTGTCAAGTAGATACAAAATTAGCCAGTACCTCCCCTCTCCTAGTTCCTTTCTGGAAAATCCCCTAAATTGGCATACAGAAGAGTTTTTGAAATAAACCCAGATAAAGTAAGTGTACATATTTGTGGACTTCTCTGTACTATCTCAGTATATACATATGGTAGGGAATGATCAACACAGGATAATCACTATATCCATCACTTCATGTTGCATATTTATACTATACTAAGAGTAGCTCCAATCCCCTCTAATTAGTTTCAGTGATAGTAACATACAATAGATGCAGTAGAGACCAGGCATAATTCTCCTCTCTTTTTTAAAACACCAACATCCCTCTATTCTCCTTAAATATACATTTCTCTGGTCATTATTTGCCTGCTCTGCAATTTGAGGGTCTCTTAAAATTAGCTGGTGGTTGATCTGTAAAAATGGCTTGATTCACCTTCCAGTCTGCACCTTACCAGCGCTGGTCTCAGGCGCAGGAGCTGTGCATTCTCCCAAGTGCCCTGCAGGACTCTCCAAGTGATCTTGGGACCACCAGTGAGCAGAACACAACATCTGTTCCAATCCAATCACATGGGACTTGAGGCAGCAGGTGGGAGATAGACAAAGGACCAGACAGGGCAGTGGGACCCTTCTGGTCTGCACCAACGTTGGGTCTCCTCGGGCCAAGATGGCAGGAGGCAAGCTTAAGAAGAAAAGCAACAGAAACCAAGGGTACTTGGCATCACCAGATCCAAACTCTCCCATCATGTCAAGTCCTAGATACAACATCACACCTGAAACGCAAGACAATTATCTAAAGTCACTCATCATGATGATGATGCAGGACTATAAAAAGGAAATACAGGAAAACACAGATAAACAACTAGAAGCATTTAAAGAGGAAAAACTTAGAGAGTTACAGGAAAAGAATACCAAACAGGTGATGGAATTGAATAAAACCATTCAGGACCTAAAAATGGAAGTAGAAATAATAAAGAAAACCCAAAAGGAGATAACCCTGGAAATAGAAATCATAGGAAAAAAACCAGGAACCATAGATACGAGCATGAGCAATAGAATACATGAGATATAAGAGAGAATCTCGGGCACAGAAGATTCCATAGGGAGCATAGACACTACAGTCAAAGAAAATGCTAAATGCAAAAAGATCCTAACGCAAAATATCCAGGAAATCCAGGACACAATGAGAAGACCAAACTTAAGGATAATAGGAGAAGATGAGAATGAAGACTCTCAAACTAAAGGGCCAGCAAATATCTTCAAAAAAAATTATATAAGAAAACTTTCCATACCTAAACAATGATGCCCATAAACATACAAGAAGCCTACAGAATTCCGAATAGGCTGGACCGGAAAAGAAATTTCTCCCAACACATGATAATCAGAACAACATAGGCACCAAATAAAAACAGAATATTAAAAGCAGTAAGGGAAAAAGGTCAAGTAACATATAAAGGCATGCCTATTAGAATTACTCCAGACTTCTCACCAGAGACCACGAAAGCCAGAAGATCATGGACAGATTATTAAACAGACACTAAGAGAACACAAATGCCAGCCCAGGCTACTATACCCAGAAAAACCCTCATTTACCATAGATGGAGAAACCAAAGTTTTCCATGAAAAAATCAAATTCACACAGTATCTTTCCACGAATCCNGCCTATTAGAATTACTCCAGACTTCTCACCAGAGACCACGAAAGCCAGAAGATCATGGACAGATTATTAAACAGACACTAAGAGAACACAAATGCCAGCCCAGGCTACTATACCCAGAAAAACCCTCATTTACCATAGATGGAGAAACCAAAGTTTTCCATGAAAAAATCAAATTCACACAGTATCTTTCCACGAATCCAGCCCTTCAAAGGATAATGACAGAAAAACACCAATACAAGGTCGGAAACTCTGCCCTAGAAAAAGCAAGAAAGTAATCCTTCAACAAACCTAAAAGAAGACAGCCACAAGAACAGAATCCCAACTCTAAAAATGAAACTGACAGGAAGCAACAATTACTGTTCCTTAATATCTCTTAATATCAATGGACTCAATTCCCCAATAAAAAGATATAGACTATCAGACTGGCTACACAAACAAGACCCAACATTTTGCTGCTTACAGAAAACACACCTCAGGAAAAAAGACAGACACTACCTCAGTGAGAAAGGCTGGAAAACAATTTTCCAGATCAACGGTCCGAAGAAAAAAGCTGGGGTAGCCATTCTAATATCGAATAAAATAAATTTTCAACCCAAAATTATCAAAAAACACAAAAAGGGCACTTCCTTCTCATCAAAGGTAAAATCTTCCAAGAGGAATTCTCAATTCCTAATATCTATGCTCCAAATGCAAGGGCAGCCTCATTGTTTAAAGAAATTTTAGTAAAGCTCAAAACATACATTGCATCTCACATGATAATAGTGGGAGACTTCAACACCCCACTCTTAATAATGGACAGATCCTGGAAAGAGAAACTAAACAGAGACACATTCTAACAGAGGCTATGAAACAAATGGATTTGACAGATATCTACAGAATATTTCATCTTAAAACAAAAGGATATACCTTTTTCTCAGCACCTCATGGCACCTTCTCCAAAATTGCCCGTATAATTGGCCACAAAACAGGCTTCAACAGATTCAAAAATATTGAAATTGTCCCATGCATCCTATCAGATCACCATGGACTAAGGTTGTTCTTCAATAACAACATAATTAGCAGAACATCAACATTCACGTGGAAAATGAACAACATTCTACTCAATGATACCTTGGTCAAGGAAGAAATAAAGAAAGAAATTAAAGACTTTCTAGAATTTAATGAAAATGAAGCCACAACACAACTAAACTTATAGGACACTGTGAAAGCATTCCTGAGAGGTAAACTCATAGCTCTGAGTTCCTACAAAAAAAAAAAATGGAGAGAGTATACACTAGTAGCTTGACAGCACATCTACAACCTCTAGAACAAATGGAAGCAAGTTCACCTAAGAGGAGTAGAAGGCAGGAAATAATCAAACTCAGGGGTGAAATCAACCATGTGGAAACAAAAAGAACTATTCAAAGAATCAATCAAACCAGGAGCTGGATCTTTGAAAAGTCAACAAGATAGATAAACCCTGGCCAGACTCACTAGAGGGCACAGGGATAGCATCCTAATTAACAAAATCAGAAATGAAAAGGGAGACATAACAACTGATCCTGAGGAAATTCAAAACACCGTTAGATCCTTCTACAAAAGGTTATATTCAAAAAAAACTGGAAAATCTAGATGAAACGGATAATTTTCTAGACAGATACCCAGTTCCAAAGTTAAACCAGGATCAGATTAATGACCTAAACAGTCCTATATCTCCTAAAAAAATAGAAGCAGTCATTAATAGTCTCCCCCCACAAAAAAGCCCAGGACCAGATGGGTTTAGTGCAGAGTTCTTTCAGACCTTTAAAGAAGACCTAATTCCAGTTCTTCTCAAAGTATTCAACAAAATAGAATCTGAAGGTACACTACCCAATTATTTCTGTTGAGCCACAATTACTCTGAAACCTAAACCACATAAAGACACAACAAAGATAGAGAACTTCAGACCAATTTCCCTTATGAATATCGATGCAAAAATACTCAACAAAATTCTCGCCAACCGAATCCAAGAACACACCAAAACAATCATCCATCATGACCAAGTAGGCTTCATCCCAGGAATGCAGGGATGGTTTAATATACGTAAATCCATCAACGTAATACACTATATAAACAAACTCAAAGATAAAAACCACATGATCATCTCCTTAGATGCTGGGAAACCATTTGACAAAATCCAACACCCATTCATGATAAAAGTCTTGGAAAGATCAGGAATTTAAGGCCCATACCTAAACATGATAAAAGCAATCTACAGCTAACCAGTGGCCAACATCAAAATAAATGGAGAGAAACTGGAAGCAATCCCACTAAAATCAGGGACTAGACAAGGTTGCCCACTTTCTCCCTACCTATTCAATATAGTACTTGAAGTCCTAGCGAGAGCAATTCTACAACAAAAGGAGGTCAAGGGGATACAAATTGGAAAGGAAGAAGTCAAATTATCACTATTTGCAGATGATATGATAGTATATATAACTGACCCCCAAAACTCCACCAGAGAAATCCTAAACCTGATAAACAGCTTCAGTGCAGTAGCTGGATATAGAATTAATTCAAACAAATTGAAGGCCTTTCTCTATACATAGGATAAAAGTGCTGAGAAAGAGATCAGGGAAACAACACCCTTCACAATAGTCACTAACAATATAAAATACCTTGGTGTGACTCTTATGAAGGAAATGAAAGATTTGTATGACAAGAACTTCAAGTCTCTGAAGAAAGAAATTCAGGAAGATCTCAGAAGATGGAAGGATCTCCCATGCTCATGGATTGGCAGAATCAATATAGTAAAAATGGCTATCTTGCCAAAAGCAGCCTACAGATTCAATGCAATCCCCATCAAAATTCCAACTCAATTCTTCAAGGATCTAGAAAAGACAATTAGCAAGTTCATCTGGAATAACAAAAAACCTAGATTAGCAAAAACTCTTCTCAACAATTAAAGAACCTCTGGTGGAATCACCAGGCCTGACATTAAGCTGTACTATAGAGCAATTGTAATAAAAACTGCATGGTACTGGTACAGCAACAGACAGGTAGATCAATGAATAGGATCAAAGACCCAGAAATGAATCCACACACCTATGGTCACCTGATCTTTGACAAGGGAGCTAAAACTATCCAGTGGAAAAAAGACAGCATTTTCAACAAATGGTGCTGGCACAACTGGAAGCTATCATGTAGAAGACTGGAAATTGATCCATTCTTATCTCCTTGTACTAAGGTCAAGTCTAAATGGTTTAAGGATCTCCACATAAAACTAGAGACACTGAAACTTATAGAGGAGAAAGTGGGAAAAGCCTCAAAGGTATGGGCACTGGGGAAAAATTCCTGAATAGAACAGCAATGGCTTGTGCTGTAAGATCAAGAATTGACAAATGGGACCTCATAGAGTTGCAAAGCTTTTGTAAAGCAAAAGAGACTGTCAACAAGACAAAAGGGACACCAACATGTTGGGAAAGTATCTTTACCAATCCTAAATCAGATAGGGGACTGATATCCAATATATATAAAGAACTCAAGAAGGTGGACACTAGAAAATCAAATATCCCCATTAAAAAGTGGGGCACACAGTTAAACAAAGAATTCTCAACTGAGGAATACCAAATGGCTGAGAAGCACATGAAAAAATGTTCAACATCCTTAATCATCAGGGAAATGCAAATCAAAACAACCCTGAGATTCCACCTCAAACCAGTAAGAATGGCTAAGATAAAAAATTCAGGTGACAACAGATGCTGGCATGGATGTGGAGAAAGGGGAACGCTCCTCCATTGTTGGTGGGACTGCAAGCTTGTTCAACCACTCTGGAAATCAGTCTGGTGGTTCCTCAGAAAATTGGACATAGTACTACTGGAAGATCCAGCAATACCTCTCCTGGGCATGAATCCAGAAGATGTACCATCAGGTAAGAAGGACACATGTTCCTCTATGTTCATAGCAGCCTTATTCATAATAGCCAGAAGCTGGAAAGAACCCAGATGTCCCTCAACAGAGGAATGGATACAAAAAATTTGGTACATTTACACCATGGAGTACTACTCAGCTATTAAAAACAATGAATATATGAAATTCCTATGCAAATTGATGGATCTGGAGGGTATCATCCTGAGTGAGGTAACAACTGAGTGGCACAACTGGAAGCTATCATGTAGAAGACTGGAAATTGATCCATTCTTATCTCCTTGTACTAAGGTCAAGTCTAAATGGTTTAAGGATCTCCACATAAAACTAGAGACACTGAAACTTATAGAGGAGAAAGTGGGAAAAGCCTTTGTGCTGTAAGATAAGTGGATATTAGCCCAGAAACCTAGAATACGCAAGATACAATTTACTAAACACAGGAATCTCAAGAAGAATGAAGATCAAAATGTGGTCACTTTGCCCCTTCATAGAATTAATAAAAAAAAAAAGCACTCATTGAAGGAGTTACAGAGATAATGTGTGGAGCTGAACCAAAGGATGGACCTACCAATGATTGCAGCAGCCGGGGATCCATTCCATAATCAGCCACCAAACATAGACGCGATTGCATATGCCAGCAAGATAGTGCTGAAATGCCTTGATATAGCTTTGGGAGGCTTTACCAATGCCTGGCAAACATGGAAGTGGATGCTCACAATCAGTTATTAGATAGAACTCAGGACTCACAAGGAAGGATCTAGAGAAAGTATCCAAGGAACTGAAGGGGTCTTCAATCCTATACGTGGAAGAATAACAGGAACTAACTAGTACCCCCAGAGCTCATGTCTCTAGCTGCATATATAGAAGAAGATGGCCTAGTTGGCCATCATTGGGAAGAGAGGCGCCTTATTCGTGCAGACTTTATATGCCCCAGTACAGGGGAACACCAGGGCCAAGATGTAGGAGTGGATGGGTAGGGGAGCAGGGCGGGGATTGGGGGAAGGTATAGGGAGGGGACTTTTGGAATTAAATTTGAAATGTAAATGAAGAAAAGATCTAATAAAATGGGGGAAAAAAAAGAAAAAAAAAGCAGTCTCCTTGAAGTTCTCAAGTCAGGTGACAAACATATTCTTTTTGTTCTTAGTGCTCAGCTACAGCAGAGTCAGATGTGGCCACTGTAATGGCAGGCCCCAGGGAACCATTTTTCCAAACCATAGCCTGTGAGTCTGCAATAGCCGGTCAAACCTGATTTCACATCTGGGGATAAAGAGATCATGTACAGTACTTAGTGTCTGTGTCAGCAGGGCACAAGAGATCTTGGGCAAGATATGTGCTGGGTAAAATTGTTTCTACACTTTGATCATTAGTGCCAGCAGCATGAGCAATCACAGTTATTATGAATAAATATACATGACAAGCACAAAAACTAATAAAGACTGATGCCCATTTGTTTTAATTTTGTTTTCATTTATCTGCTCCTGCCATTACAAAAATATCTAATCAGACATCTCCATTTTCTAAAGTATAATAGATAAATAAATTAGACAAAGTCTAGGCATTTAGTTATACATGAAAAAAAATCAAACAACTAGTCACTGATTCTCATTATATATTAAACCACATGACATTCACAAACAAATCTTTGCACAAAGAAATTGATCTATCTGGCTCTTGGTGTTCAATGAGGACAATAAGGAGGCAATAAAGTTGGCTGGGTAACCCATTTTCAGAGCTTACCTCTCCTCCTTCTCTCTACTCCATGTTTCTAGCATGATGATTTCTCTCACCTGCATTTTGGAGAGCAGTGCCTTTATCCCCTTCCAAGGATATAGAAATATTCTGGTCCTCCTAGACCAACTCTTCCTGGCCTGGAGCCTTCTCAGTGCCTCCTTCGGGAGAATCAGCCTGGGTGTGCAGGGCCATCAGGAGAAGGGTTGTGAGCTGAGTGAACATCCTCATGGCTGTGAGTTTCCTAGGAGACAAAAAACAAAATACAAAAAACAAAAAACAAAAACAAAACAAAACTGCAGGAACCGTGTTATGTATATGGGGATATTTGTAAAGAGAAGGATCCTAGAGAGGGCTTCTCGTTAGAAAGTATCTTCATTGAAAAGGAGAAGGATTTTTCTTCTAGTCTTCTTCATATTTTTATTCCCACATGACATCTTCCCCCATGTCAGGCCTTGGTCCATGTGTTTGTTGGTTGCCTTTGGTATAAGCTGGTGAGGATGAGGAGGACACTGTCATTGCTTCCTGTTACCCCTTGGATTTGTACTTAGATTATAATGTTTTTAATGTAAAAACAAACAAAAAAAGAAGAACAGAAACAGCACTGTCATGTATTGTGTCTAAGGAACAATGCTTCTAAGTCTGTGAGATTAGATTCTTAACTATGGATTAAAAGAGTTCCTGTAACTTTAGGCACAGTATTGGTCTAAGAAGGACAAGTGTTTATTCTTTCTACTTGTATAAAAGTAGGAATGACAATTAAGACAATCAGTATTAAAGCATACAGCCCAATCATTTCATGCACAGTATGAACTTCATCTCAAGTAAAACAAATTAAAGACTTGGACATAAGACAGAAAGCATTAAACTACTAGACAAAAATTTAGAACTAGGTTTGGACAGTGATGACTTGCATGACACCAAAGTTACAGGAAACAAGGCAAGTGGGCAAGTGAAATTGTGAGATGGCACTGAGCTTTGCAGCTTCTGCATAGGAGAGGAAATAAGCATTGGTTGGATGTGGCAGTCTAGAACATGTTGGAAAAATTTAGCAAGCATACATCTGAATAGAAACTAATAGCCAAAACATATAGACAACATGTACAATTTACTCAAAATCAAAAATACTATGAAATATTTCTTAAGCAGAAAGACATTTTAAAGATTATATCATTATGCCTACTGTAATGACAATGAAGACATTTGTGTATTGGCAAAAGTTGTATGAGATTCCCCTTAAACACTAAATATAGTTCGTCGTAGCTACTAAATGCCAACAGAAGAACCCTAGAAGGGTGTCTGATGATGTGGTCTCCTCCAGAGCAGCCTTGCCTTTAGGCAATGATTGTATCTAGGCCTCAATGACACATCCATACTTTGAAATTTAGTTTCATTCCTTACAGACACTTGTGGTATGCAGTGAGGGCAGAGCAAGAGAGAAAGCCCTCTTCTGTCCAGGCCTTGGGATACAAGAGCAGCTGAAACACCTTGGACAGATTTCCTCTATTTAAGGGTTACTTGTGATGTATTAATATTTGTGGTTAATTTCTATTGGATACCTCAAACACCTGTGGTGAAAGAACACTTAAGCAATTTGTAAAAGCTGTGGTCAAAGCAGGGTTTCCCAGAAGGAATACTTATTTATCTAGCCCAGGACTAGATAACACCCATTTGCCCATCGTTGCTCACTTTAAGGAGCTTGAACTGTATAGCTCTGTGGCTGAGGCTTAATCACTGGTTTCAGAAAGTATGAGAGTACACAGGAAATGTGTGGCCTACAAAGCAGGGCTTATGCTTTGTGGGGATGACTAGAATAAATATTCATTGAACATGTAAAGAAAGATTTGAAAACTAGTTCTCAGTGAACCTCCTCAGCACATAAGTTACAAACACTAGAACTAGTTAAGCCAATCAGCAGAGTATGGACATTGCATTGTGGTGAGATTGTACATTAGTTCTACTGTGAGACTGTGCAGGTTCTAATAGAGTATCCCATGTGATTGAGGTGTGTTTATCATGTCATTCTCTGAAAGGACAGCATGCAATGTTTCTAGGCCATTAAATATAGCTAAACAGTTATCTAGAGTCATATGGGAAAAATGCTCATGCCATTGTTCTTTGAGACCTTATGTCTTCTGAATGTCCCTTTGACTTGACAAACGGCAGGGAGATGGATCGAGGTAGTCTTAGGAAGTGATGTGTGCTCAGAGGCATTATGCCTAAACCAGTACTGGCCATTCATAAAGATAATGGTAGGCACAACATTAGCAGAATGGACATTCCATGCTTGAGATGCACTGAATTTCCACCATATAGCCCTAAGAGGGAAAACAGTGCTTTGATATGGCCTCAAATCCTCTGACACTGCTTTCAGCATGCAGGTTTGTCCTAGCTAATCTTGAGCATAAACTTGGTCATATCTTGACAAGTAGCATAATCACACACTTGTCAACATTCTGTGTTTGTCACCATGATTTGAAGTGTTAATATTTCATATTCTCCTTCCTTGATGATGCTGTAGCCAGAATGGTTAAGTTCTACTAAAATTATTGTATGACAATCGTACTCCCAAAGGTTATGACATTCACAAGTAGAGTTTTCTGGCAGGGAATTGGGCTAAAAGGGAAGAGCCTCCAGGCATTGGGTGCTTCTCTTATAAAAGAGACTCAGGGAACCATCTTGTCCTTTTTACTGGGGCTGACATGTTCTGAAATTGCCATTGATAAACCAGTAAATGGACCAATACCAAACATTACATCTTTTGACACATTCTCTGAGACTGCATATCCCCCAGATCTGCAGGAAAGTGGTAACATAGACTATGCACAATACGATTATTATATGACTTGGTATGTGTATTCCTGTTATACAAGGCAAAATGGACTAAGGTAGATTTTCACGCTGGAACACATCTGTCCTACTTTGTAGAAATCTGAGTCTTGTTGTGGCAACCACAGGGAAACAACTGAGTCTCCTTATACTGGTAGACCTGAAATATGTATGGGCAGTTCTCTTCGGAAAAAATGTTTTGATTTATGTTTACAAATATTCATCATCAAAACCCATTCTGCTTCAGACTGGTCGATGATGATCCCTCCCTCCTGAGCAACAATAGATGGATAAACGCAGCTCATCTGGTCTCAGCTCACAGCCAGTCTCATGGTCCCTGCTCACACCAGTACCGAATTACCAACCATTCCAGAGAGTTTTTCTGCAGTAAACTCTCAAAATCCTAGAGAACCACTCATCTCTGTGCCCATGGCAGTGATGAATGTCCAAATAATAAATATGAGTTGGAACACACACACCCGTGTGTGTGTGTGTGTGTGTGTGTGTGTGTTTGTGTTGTTTGAAATACATTTCTTCTGGTAATGATATGTTACAGGAGAGTAGGAGAGGAAAGTATGTTCATGTATATACACTATGAGAGAATGTGTGACTTGTGTGGATTATTTGTAATATGAACCTTTGCTTTGTTGCATTGATAAAGTGGGGACTTCTTTTCACCTATTTCTCAAGAATTACTCTGAAAACATGTCATAGATAAGTAGCATAAAGTTCTATACTATTTGGGATGTTTTTATGAAGAACTCCTTATTCTTTCTTTTTCGAGTTTTTAACAATGGGGATATAGGATTGATGTGCAACCCAAGTGGGTTTCAGGTCTCTGTCCATAGGGAAGGATGTAGTGGGGTGAAGTGTATGGCCTTGGTGATTGCTATAAATGAGAAATATTAACAAGTGTTTGTTATTTTTGTAGGATTTTGAACTACAAAGCATTTGTAGATGTGCCCTTCATTCTCTGTGCCACCATATAAGAGCCATCAGAAAAAGAAAGAAAATATAGGCCAGAGAAACACTTTTATTTTCTGAACCAACCAATTTTTATAGTCATAATTTCTTCTTATGCTTCTCAAGAATTTGTAAGAAAATGCTGAGGTGTTTGTGATTCCTGAACCTTGAATCCAAATTACTTTAACTTAGGAAGACTCCAATTTACACACATGGCAAGTGTGATCATTTCTAAGACAAAGCATCTGGCATGAAAGAGCTGGGCACATGTGTTCTGTGTATACCCTGTGCATCAGAGTTCCCAACTGACTGTCAAGCAGAGCTTTATTCAGGAAAACTCTCAAAAAGCAGAGTCATCCACAGCAGGGAGTAGGAAGGCAGTAGGGCAGGTTACAAACCAGGAGCTTTAGATGAACACACAAACTGGGGAGAATCTAGGCAATGGCATGTGTGTGGGCGTGTGGTCATTAGCTAGTGAGTTGAAGAGAGTGAGGAGAGGGTCACTGTCACCTAAGGTGTCCAAGGATTAAGAAGATGGGAAGGTGAACATCTGGGCAAAATTAGATTGGAGAATCTTTTCCTCATACCTGCAAGTTTCTTTCTTTCTTTCTTTCTTTCTTTCTTTCTTTCTTTCTTTCTTTCTTTCTTTCTTTCTTTCTTTCTTTCTTTCTTATTTTTAGTGTCAAATTTATTTGTTTAATAAGTTAATTTAAAAAAGAAAATACCTAAATATATTTAACTTACAAAATATATTCTACTTACAAATATTGTATTGCTGTTCAAAAATGAATATCCTTCCATCTTTGGTTGATTTGGGGTAAGCCTAAGCTTAATAAAGATAGGCATGGCCCCCCAGTTAAGGGATGGGGCCACCCACCCATCTCCAAAAATTTTTCCCCATTTTTATTAGATCTTTTCTTCATTTACATTTCAAATGTAATCCCAAAAGTCTCCTATACCCTCCCCCATCCCCCGCCCTGCTCCTCTACCCACCCACTCCTACCTCTTGGCCCTGGCGTTCCCCTGTACTGGGGCATATAAAGTCTGCAGGACCAAGGGGCCTCTCTTCCCAATGATGGCCAACTAGGCCATCTTCTTCTATATATGCAAGTTTCTTAAATGATCTTAAGATATTTGAGTAGCAAAGTTAATAAAGTACAGAAAAATATGTTCTTTTAATTCCTTATGTTCTGTTTTTGGGTGCAGACAGAATTCAGAAATCCAAACTTTCAAATAGAATTAAGCTCTTTATGTTGGAAAGATATTGTTGTTTATTTAAGCTCTGTTTATTGTACATTATTGCCAAGAGATAACCCTTGATAGATGAGCAGGTAGAGAGAAAGTGGTATTCAAACATAAACTTTGTGTGTTTGTGTGTGTTTAAGTGTGTACATACTAAAACACTAGTCAGTCATAAAACAATAGAATTTTCAATAACTACATGGTACTGTTGGACATTTACTGTGTAATAACCAGACACACAAATTGCAGGACAACATGGTCTCACATATCCAAGATAAAAACCAATGTAATAGCAAGTGAGAATTGAATACTTGCTGCTAGAGACAGACAAGTTCAAGGGTTGCTGAGTGGAGGTTGGTCAATGGGCACAGAATTACATTTAGGATAAGAACAATGAGGACTGTTGTACTATTGCACATTAACATGGTTGTAAATAATTACCAGATTATGTATTTTAAAACACCTATTACAGTAGAACTTTAATGTTTCACCATAACAACTGTATAGATATTAGGTAACAGATATGCAAAGTCACCAAATTAATCATTTCAAAATATGTACATACATGCATGAACCCTTAGCATTATGCACCTGGAATTATTAGCACTAGAATAGGTCAGATTAAAAACAATAAAATCTCGCATATTACAAGATAAGTTTATCCTAAACTATAAAAGGTGGAAGGAAGAATACATGAGCTTATTGCATCCATGGTGGAGAATATTTAACAGGGAGAGGTGTTGGAATAAACTCTGGAGAAAAACATAGGAGATTCTTTTAGCTGTGTAAGGTAGTGGAAAGGCCTTGGAGAACATTAGTAGGGAGGTTGTTCAAAGTGAAGGTGTCATGTGTTTGCTGATTGGCACTTACTAGAATTATGTGCACTGTTCCTGGAAATGACAATATATGCCCTTAGATTAATACATTTCAGAATTATGACCCAAAACTTGTTTTGATTATTAAATTCATTTTACTCAGGTCACAATCTACTAATTTAAAGGCAGAAATGTCTTGAGGTAATTTGGTATCTGCATACTATGTTTGTTATCCACTAATCAATATTTCATAATATTTGACACTAAAATTTTTATTCTTGCTAGAATTAGATTTTCTCTACCAACTCAAGCAGTGGAGCTGGTATCTGTCAGGGTTGCTCTAACAACTACCAAGAAAGATGCTTCTAGCATCCTCTCTTCCTCAAAGTGTGATTGGAGTATTCAATTCTCCCAGCATGTTTCCATTCCTATGTCTGCTGGGTACCCACTCCCTCTGTGCTACTAGAACCTGCAGTCTACAAGGTCCTTGCCACCACTGCTGTCCTTTCTTCAGGACACAGTTTTCCTTTAAAGAGATGGGGTGATTTAGAGCCTGACTCTTAGCATCCTATAGCATATCTGGAGATTAAAGCTGCAAAAAGAACTATCTACTGACTTCTTTATTTATCTTGGATATATCTTACAAGCTGCATTAAACCTTCCAATGCTATAAAGTACTTTAGTGGAGTGTAATTTGCAGAGCACACTGGGTTCATGGTATGTGTTCAATTTCAGTATATGAAGAAGTTTTCTCTATGGAAAATATATCGTTCTCACCATTTTGTTTGATGTTGGCCTATGGTTTGCTGTATAGTGATTTTTACTATGTTTAGGTATGGGCCTTGATTCCTGATCTTTCCAAGACTTTTTAAATGAAGGTATAGTGAATTTTGTCAAGTGCTTTCTCAGCATCTAATGAGATGATCATGTGTTTTTTTTCTTTGTGTTTGTTTATATAGTGGAATATGATATTGGATTTCCATATACTGAATGATCCCTGCATACCTAGTATGTACCCAACTTGATAATGATCGATGATTTGACATGTACTTGGATTCAGTTCACAAGAAATTTATTGAGTATTTTTGCATTGATATTTATAAGGGATACTGATCTGAAGTTCTCTTTCTTTGTTGGGTCTCTGTGTGGTTATGGTATCAACATAATTGTGTCTTCATAGAATGAATTGGGTAGGGTTCCTTCTGTTTCTATTTTATGGAATGGTTTGAAGAGTATTAGTATTAGGTCTTCTTTGAAAGACTGATAGAAATCCATACTCAAACTATTTATTCCAGGGCTCTTTTGGGTTTTGAGACGTTTAATGACTGCTTCTATATCTTTAAGGGTTATCAGACAGTTTAGATGGTTTAGCTGATCCTGATTTAACTTTGGTACCTGCTATCTGTGTAGAAAATTTTCTATTTTATTCAGACTTTCCATTTTGTTGAGTATAGGTGTTTATAGAAGGATCTGATTAAAATTAAAATTTCCTTGGTTTTTTTTATCATGTCTCCCTTTTTTATTTCTGATTATATTAATTTGGATACTGTATCTGTGCCCTCTGGTTAGTGTTGCTGAGGGTTTATCTTCCTTGGAGACAAACTTAAAGCAATCTCACTAAAATCAAGGACTAGACAAGGTTGTCTACTCTCTCCCTATCTATTCAATATAGTACTTGAAGTTTTAGTGAGAGCAATTATATCATAAATGAGGTCAAACGAAATAAATTGGAAAGGAATAAGTCAAAATATCACTATTTGCCAATGATATGATAGTATTTTTAAGTGATCCCAAAAATTACACCAGAATAATCCTACATCTGATAAACAACTTTAGTAATGTGACTGCATATAAGAATAACTCAAACAAATTAGTAGCCTTCCTTTACTCAAAGGATAAACAGCCTGAAAAAGAAATTAGGGAAACAACACCCTTTACAATAGTCACAAATAGTAAAAGATACCTTAGTGTGACTCTAACCAAGGAAGTGAAAAATCTGAATGACAAGAACTTCAAGTCTCTGAACAAGTAAATTGAAGAAGATCTGAGAGGATGGCAAGATTTCCCATGGTCATGGTTTATCATGATTAATATAGTAAAAATGGCCATCTTGCATAAAGCAATCTACATATTAATGGGATCCCCATCACAATTCCAACTCAATTATTCATAGAGTTATAAAGAGCAATTTGCAGATTCGTCTTCAATAATGAAAAAAATACAGGATAGCGAAAACTATGCTCAACAGTAATAGAACTTCTGGGAGAATCATCATACCTGCCCTCAACTGTATTATAGAACAATAGGGATAAAAACTGTAAGGTTTTGGAACAGGGACAGGAAGGTAGATCACTGGAATAGAATTGAAGATCCAGAAATGAACCCACACATCTATGATCACTTGATCTTTGACAAAGAATCTAAAACTCTCCAGTGGGAAAAGAAACAGCATTTTCAAAAAATGATCCTGGTTCAACTGGAAGTCAGCATGTAGAAGAATGCAAATTGATCCATTCTTACCCTATTTTACAGAGCTCAAGTCTACTCTGATCAAGGAAAACCACATAAAATCAGATACACTGAAACTGGGATAGCAGGGTTGGGGATGGGGGCTGATCTCTAGGATGTCCCAGAGAACAGTGAAGTGAAGAGAACAGTGAAGTCTCCCAGGAGTCAATTGGGGTGAACTTAGCGAAGATTCCTAACATTTGGGAAATGGAACCTAAAGAACCTACCTCCTCTAGCCAAGCAGGACCCCCATTGGAGGGATAAAGATACCACCCACAAACCTACAGATCCAAATTTGTCCTATCTAGAAGAAATGCAGGGACAAAGAGGGAGCAAAGACTGAAGCAATGGGCAACCAATGACCTGCTCAACTTGAAACCCATCACATAGTCAAGCACAGTCTCTAACACTATTAATGCTATTCTTTTATGTTTGCAGAAAGGAGCCTAGCATAACTTTCTTCTGAGATGTTCTACCCAGTAACTGAGGAAAACAGATGCAGATGCAGACATTTCCAGACAAACAGTGGATGGATGTCATGGTCCCATAAGAAAGAGTTCGGGGAAGGACTGAAATCCCTGAAAGGGGTGGGAATCCCACAGGAAGATGAAGAGAGTCAACTAACCTAGAGCCTGGGAGCTCTGAGAAACTGAGCCATCAACCAAAGAACAAACATGGGTACCTATGTTGCAGACATGCAGCTCAGTCTCCATGGCTGCCTTTTCTGGCCTCAGTGGAAGAAGATGTATCTAATTCTCCAGAGACTTGATGCACTGGAGTGGAGGAATAACAATGAGAATGACCCAGTCTCTCAGAAGAGAAGGAGGAGTTGAGGGACTCTGTGAGGGGGAACCAGAAGTGGGACGTGGTGCAATGTTTGGGATATATAATAATTGATACTTAAATACATTGAAGAAAGTCAGGCTTGGCCTCAGTTGTGCTGATAGGAGAAATATTTTAAGCCAGAAAAAATGAAATTACTGTGTCTAAATGAATCAGGACAAAAGCTTCTCCTGCACAAATTATAGAAGCTGTTTCTCACATTCTGCAGCTCACATTCTAGCAGAGTAAAAACATTTCAAACTCTGCAGTCAGTCCTAAGGTGTTTCTTCAAATTACAGGAATATATATTAATGGAAGTGTGTGGTATATTTTGTGGATTGATGGATGCTCCTGTTGAATGCTAAAAGCAATAGATTACAACAGAGAGCAATTCACGTGACAATTGATAAATACTTACTCAGGTTGGAATCAAGAAAGATTATCATTTACTTTTTAATTTCTCAAGAAACCTCCATAGTCAGTAATGAAATAGATTCAAAATGTGGTGAAAGTAGAATCCCCAGATTGGAGGAACACCAAAGGGTTCAAGGAGAATCAGGTAGTTTTGTGTGACCTGCCCACATTTCCAGGTCACTTCCTTGCCCTTACACATATGCAAACAATAAAATCTAACCTTAAATCAAAGGGCTAATTTTTCTGTGATCCACATTTTAGTTACCAGAAACAAACAAGTTAAGCACCTTTCCTGCTTCCTGAGTTAGTAGGCTCCTGCATCCAACGAGAAGGGTCTCAAAGATGACCTTCAGTCCTGAGGGATTTATCTTTCTCATACATCTTTTTCTCTTTACCCCATCTTTACAGGCACAGCCAAGAAGTTAAATAGCCAATCACCTAGGAGCATGCACTGAAATGCAATATGTTGAGACTCCAGTCCATTTGTAAGTTTTGCTCAGCTGTACTGATAACTTCTGGATATATGCCCAGTAGAGGTATTGCAGGATCTTCCAGTAGTACTATGTCCAATTTTCTGAGGAAACTCCACACTGATTTCCAGAGTGGTTGAACCAGCTTGCATTCCCACCATCAATGGAGGAGTGTTCCCCTTTCTCCACATCCACGGCAGCATTTGTTGTCACCTGAATTTTTGATCTTAGCCATTCTTACTGGTGTGAGGTGGAATCTCAGGGTTGTTTTAATTTGCATTTCCCTGATGATTAAGGATGTTGAACATTTTTTCAAGTGCTTCTCAGCCATTCGGTATTCCTCAGTTGAGAATTCTTTGTTTAACTCTGTGCCCCACTTTTTAATGGGGATATTTGATTTTCTGGTGTCCACCTTCTTGAGTTCTTTATATATATTGGATATCAGTCCCCTATCTGATTTAGGATTGGTAAAGATCCTTTCCCAATCCATTGGTGGCCCTTTTGTCCTGTTGACACTATCTTTTGTCTTACAGAAGCTTTGCAACTTTATGAGGTCCCATTTGTCAATTCTTGATCTTACAGCACAAGTCTTTGCTGTAATAGCTGAGTAGTACTCCATTGTGTAAATATACCAAATTTTTTGTATTCATTCCTCTGTTGAGGGACATCTGGGATCTTTCCAGCTTCTGGCTATTATGAATAAGGAGTTACAGAGATCATGTGTGAAACTGAATCAAAAGGATGGACCAACCAGTGACTGCGGCTGCCAGGGATCCTTCCCATAATCAGCCACCAAAAATAAACACTATTGCATATGCCAGCAAGATAATGCTGAAAGGGCCCTGATATAGCTGTCTCGTGGGAGGCTATACCAGTGCCTGGCAAACAGGGAATTGGATGCTCACAGTCAGCTATTAGTTGGAACACAGGACTCCCAAGGAAGGAGCTAAAGAAAGTACCCAAGGAGCAGAAGGGGACTTCAACCCTATAGGTGGAAGAATAACATGAACTAGCTAGTTCCCCCTGTGCTCATGTTTCTAGCTGCATATATGGAAGAAGATGGCCGAGTTGGCCATCATTGGGAAGAGCAGCCCCTTGGTCAAGGATCTAGAAAAGACAATTAGCAAGTTCATCTGGAATAACAAAAAACCTAGACTAGCAAAAACTCTTCTCAACAATAAAAGAACCTCTGGTGGAATCACCATGCCTGACCTCAAGCTGTACTACAGAGCAATAGTAATAAAAACTGCATGGTACTGGTATGGCAGCAGACAGGTAGATCAATGGAATAGAATTGAAGACCCAGAAATGAATCCACACCCTATGGTCACCTGATCTTTGACAAGGGAGCTAAAACTATCCAGTGGAAAAAAGACAGCATTTTCAACTGGCACAACTGGCGGCTATCATGTAGAAGACTGGGAATTGATCCATTCTTATCTCCTTGTACTAAGGTCAAGTCTAGGTGGTTGAAGGACCTCCACATAAAACCAGAGACACTGAAACTAATAGAGGAGAAAGTGGGGAAAAGCCTCGAAGATATGGGCACTGGCAAAAAATTCCTGAACAAAACAGCAAAGGCTTGTGCTGTAAGATGAAGAATTCACAAATGCGACCTCATAAAGTTGCAAAGCTTCTATAAGACAAAAGATACTGTCAACAAGACAAAAGGGCCACCAACAGATTGGGAAAAGATCTTTACCAATCCTAAATCACATACGGGGCTGATATCCAATATATATAAAGAACTCAAGAAGGTGGACACCAGAAAATCAAATATCCCCATTAAAAATTGGGGCTCAGAGTTAAACAAAGAATTCTCAACTGAGGAATACCGAATGGCTGAGAAGCACATGAAAAAATGTTCAACATCCTTAATCATCAGGGAAATGCAAATCAAAACAACCCTGAGATTCCACCTCATACCAGTAAGAATGGCTAAGATCAAAAATTCAGGTGACAACAGATGCTGGCATGGATGTGGAGAAAGGGGAACACTCCTCCATTGTTGGTGGGAATGCAAGCTTGTTCAACCACTCTGGAAATTAGTCTGGAGGTTCCTCAGAAATTGGTCATAGTACTACTGGAAGATCCTGAAATACCTCTACTGGGCATATATCCAGAAGATATTCCATCTGGTAATAAGGACACATGTTCCACTATGTTCATAGCAGTCTTATTCATAATAGCCAGAAGCTGGAGAGAACCTAGATGTCCCTCAACAGAGGAATGGATACAAAAAATGTGGTATATTTACACAATGGAGTAATACTCAGCTATTAAAAACAATAAATTCATGAAATTCCTAGGCAAATGGATGGATCTAGAGGCCATCATCCTGAGTGAGGTAACCCAATCACAAAAGAACTTACATAACATGTACTCACTGATATGTGGATATTAGCCCAGAAACCTAGACTACCCAAGATACAATTTACTAAACACATGAAACTCAAGAAGGAAGATCAAAATGTGGACACTTCGCCCCCTTCCTAGTATTAAGAACAAAGCACACATAGAAGGAGTTACAAAGATCATGTATGAAGCTGAATCCAAAGGATGGACCCAATGACTGCGGGTGCCAGGGATCCATCCCACAATCAGCCACCAAACATTGACACTATATCATATGCCAGGAAGATAGTGCTGAAAGGGCCCTGATATAGCTGTCTTGTGGGAGACTATTCCAGTGCCTGGCAAACATGGAGGTGGATGCTCACAGTCAGCTATTAGATGGAACACAGGGTTTCCAAGGAAGGAGCTAGAGAAAGTACCCAAGGAGCAGAAGGGGTCTTCAACCCTATAGGTGGAAGAATAACATGAACTAACTAGTACCCCCTGAGCTCATGTCTCTAGCTGCATATATAGAAGAGGATGGCCTAGTTGGCCATCATTGGGAAGAGAGGTCCCTTGGTCATGCAGACTTTATATGCCCCAGTACAGGGGGACCTCAGGGCCAAGATGTGGAAGTGGGTGGTTAGGGGAGCAGGGCCGGGAGGGGGCAGGGTATAGGCAACTTTCTGGATAACACTTGAAATGTAAATGAAGAAAATATCTAATAAAAGTTGAAAAAAAAAAAGAAAAAAAGAAAGCAAACCTTTAGGGCAGCCATGGCCAGTGCCAGGACATCTGTCCACTTCTCTATGGAGCTTTCCCTCCTGTCATGGAACACTCTGGACTCTTGTTCAGAGTATCATGCAGAAAGACTTTTAATATGGAAGTACTTCAGTGTAGCTAAGAAAAACTTACAAATGGGTCTGTGTCTCAATATATTGCATTTCAGTGGATTCTCCTAGGTGATTGGCTATTGAACTGCTTGGCTGTGGGTGTAAAGATGGGGTGAAGAGACAAAGACGGATCAGAAAGCTAAGACATCATGACTGAATGTCATCTTTGAGGCCCTTCTTGTGGGATGCTGGAGCCTACCAACTCAGGAAGCAGGAAAGATGCTTATGTTGTTTGTTTCTGGTCACTAAAATGTGGATCACAGAAAAATGAGCCCTTTGATTTAAGGTTAGATTTTAGTATTTGCATATGTGTAAGGGCAAGGAAAAGACCTGGAAATGTAGGCAGGCCACACAACGCTCCCTGATTCTCTTGGAACCCGTTGGTGTTCCTCAGATCTGGGGATTCTACTTACACTACATTTTGAATCTATTTGATGACTGATCATGGTGACTTCATGAGCAATTAAAAGGTAAATGATAAGCTTCCTTGATCCCAACCTGCTTAAGTATATATCAACAGTCATGTGAATGACTCTCTGTTGTAATCGATTGCTTTTAGAATGCACCAAGAATATCTATCAGTCCACAAAATATATCACACACATCCATTAATATATATTCCTGTAATTTAAAGAAAGACCTTGGGAATGATTACAGAGTTTGAAAATATTTTTACTATGCAGGAATGTGAGCTGCAGAATGTGAGAAACACCATCTTTAATTTGTTCAGAAGAAGCTTCTGTCCTGACTCCTTTTGACAGAGTTATCTGTGTTTTCTGGCTCTAAACATGTCTCCTGAAAATACAACCAAGGCCAGGCCTGACTTACTACCAAGTTTTTAAAGTCAATTAGTTTATATCTCAAACATTGCACCCCCTCCCACTTCTAGTTCCCCCTCACAGAGTCCCTCAACTTCTCCTTCTCTTCTGAGAGAGTGGGCCATTCTCACTAGTATTTCTCCTCTTCAGTGCATCAAGTCCCTGAAGAATTAGGTAATCCTCTTCCACTGAGGCCAGAAAAGGAAGCCATGGAGACTGAGCTGCATGTCTGCAACATAGGTACCCATGTTTGTTCTTTGGTTGATGGCTCAGTTTCTCAGAGGTCCCAGGGGCTAGGTTAGTTGACTCTCTTGGTCTTCCTCTGGGGTTCCCATCACTTTCAGGGCTTTCAATCCTTCCCCCATCTCTACCTTATGCATCTCTGTCCTCCATCCAAAGTTTGTCTCTGAATGTCTATATCTGTATCAGTCAGCTTCTGGGTAGAACCTCTCAGAAGAAAGTTGTGCTAGGCTTCTGTCTGCAAACATAAAAGAGTATCATTAATAGAGACTGTGCTTGCCCATTGGATGTGTTTAAATTTGGGGCCATTTTTGGATGTCCATTCCTTCAGTCTCTGCTTCCTCTTGGTCCGTGCAATTCCTGTAGACAGAACAAATTTGGATTTAAAGGTTTGTGGGTGCTGTCTTTATCCCACCACTGGGGCTCCTGCTTGGCTACAGGAAATGGGTTCTTTAGGTTCCATGTCCCAACTGTTAGGCACCTTGGCTAAGGTGACCTCAATTGACTCCTGCCTTACTCTTCCCTAATCTCTGGGACATCCTAGAGAGAGCCCCCTTCCACACACTGCTATGCCAGTTTCAGTGTATCTTGTTTTATGTGGTTTTCCTTGATCAGAGTGGACTCGAGCTCTATAAAAGAAGATAAGAATGGATCAATTTTCTTTGTTCTACATGGTGGGTTCCAGTTGAACCAGCACCATTTGTTGAAAATGCTTTTTTTTTTCCCCACTAGAGAGTTTTAGATTCTTTGTCAAAGATCAGGTGACCATAAGTGTTTTGGTTCATCTCTGGGCCTTCAATTCTTTTCCATTGATCTACTTTCCTGTCCCTGTACCAAAACCTTACAGTTGTGATCACTATTATTCTATAATACAGCTTGAGGGCAGGTATGGTGATTCCTCCCAGAAATTCTATTGTTGAGAATAGTTTTTGCTATCCTATTTTTTTTTGTTATTGCAGATGAATTTGCAAATTGCTCTTTCTAACTCTATGAAGAATTGAGTTGGAAATTTGATGGGGATTCCATTAATCTGTAGATTGCTTTTGGCAAGATGGGCATTTTACTATATTAATCCTGATAAACCATGAGCTTGGAAAATCTTTCCATCCTCTGAGATCTTCATTGATTTTCTTCTTCAGAGACTTGAAGTTCTTGTCATTCAGTTCTTTCACTTGCTTGGTTAGAGTCACACCAAGTTATCTTATACTATGTGTGCCTATTGTGAAGGGTATTGTTTCCCTAATTTCTTTCTCAGCCTGTTTATCCTTTGAGTAGAGGAAGGCTACTGATTTGTTTGAGTTATTTTGATATGCAGACACTTGCAGAAGTTGTTTAATCAGATTTAGGAGTTCTCTGGGGGAATTTTTGGGATCACTTAAAAATATTATCATATCATCTACAAATAGTGATATTTTGATTTATTCCTTTCCATTTTGTTTCACGCTGACATCCTTTTATGATCTAACTGCTCTGACTAGGACTACAAGTACTTATATTTACTAGATAGGGAGAGAGTAGACAACTGTGTCTAGTTCTTGATTTTAGTGATATTGTTTTAAGTTTGTCTATAAGAAAGGTAGACCATCAGAAAGACTAACCAGAGGGTACAGATACAGTATCCAAATTAATAAAATCAGAAATAAAAAAGGGGGACATGACAAAAGAAACCAAGGAAATTTAAAAATTAATCAGATCCTACTACAAAAGCCTATACTCAACAAAAATTGAAAGTCTCAATAAAATAGAAAAATGTCTACACAGATACTAGGTACCAAAGTTAAATCAGGACTGGATAAAGCATCTAAACTGTCTGATAGCCCTTAAAGACATAGAAGCAGTCATTAAAAGTCTCAAAACCCAAAAGAGCCATGGACTAGACGGTTTTAGTACAGAATTCTATCAGACTTTCAAAGAACACCTAATACCAATAGTCTTCAAACTATTCCAGAAAGTAGAAACAGAAGGAACCCTACCCAATTCCTTCTATGAAGCCACAATTACACTGATAACAAAACCACACAAAGACACAACAAAGAAAGAGAACTTCAGATCAATTTGCGTTATAAATATCAATTCAAAAATACTCAATAAATTTCTTGTGAACTGAATCCAAGAACATGTAGTCATCCATCATGATCAAGTGGGTTTCAACCCAGGGATGCAGGGATGGTTCAATTTATGGGAATCCATCATCATAATCCACTCTATAAAAAAATTCAAAGAAAAAAAGCACATGATCTTTTTATTAGATGCTGAGAAAGCATTTGACAAAATTCACCATCCCTTCATTTTAAAAGACTTGGAAAGATCAGGAATTCAAGGCATATAACTAAACAGAGTAAAACCAATGTACAGCAAACCAGAGGCCAACAGCAAACAAAATGTTGAGAACAATATATTTTCTATACAGGAAACTTCTTCATATACTGAAATTGTACATGTTCCATTACTCCAGTGTCCTCTGTAAGGAATACTCCAGTGAAGCACTTTACAGCATTGGAAGGCTTAATGCAGCTTGGAAGAGGTATCCAAGATAATTAAAGAAGTCAGTAGACAGGTCTTTTGAAAGCCTTAGTCTCCAGAGAAGCTACAGCATGCTAAGAGTCAGGCTCTAAGTCACACCATCTCTTTAAGGGAAAACTATGTCCTGATGAGAGGACAGCAGTTGTGGTGAGAACCTTATAGATTGCAGCTTCTAGTAGCACAGAGGGAGTGTGTTCCCAGTAGACATAGGGATAGAACCATGCTTGGATAATTGAATAGGCCAAGCAGTCTTGGAAGAAGAAAGGATGTTAGAAGCATCTTGCTTGGTAGTTGTTATAGCAACACTGACAGATTCCAGCTCCACTGATTGAGCCAGTAGAGATAGTCTAACCCTAGTCAGAATAACAATTTTACCCTCAAATATTATGGAAAACTGATTAGTGGATAGCAAACATAATAGGCAGTTACCAATTTCCTTCAAGACATTTCTGTCTTTAAATTAGTTGCTTCTGAGCTGGGCAAAATAAATTTAATAATCAAGAAAAGTGTGGGTCATCTTTCTGAAATGTATTCATCTAAGGGCATAGGTTGTCTGTTTCCAGGAACAGTGAGCATAATTTTGGTAAGTGACAATCAGCAAACACATGCCACCATCACATTAAACAACCTCCCTACTAATGTTCTCCAAGGCCTCTCCATTACCTTACACAGCTAAATGGATCTCTTGTCTTTGTCTCCAGAGTTTATTCCAACCCCTCTCCCTGTTGCAAATTCTCCACACTGTATGCAATAAGGTCATGTATTCTTCCTTCCCCCTTATTCAGTATAGGATGAATTTTCTTGTAAAATTCAAGATTTCATTCATTTTTATCCTGACCTATTCTAGTGGTGATAATTCTAGCTGCATATTACTAAGGGTTCATGCAGGTATGCACATATGTGAAATGATAACTTGGGGATTAGCATATCTGTCACCTCAGGTATTTATAATGTTGTTCTGTTGAAACATTAAAATTCTCCTGTAATGGGTGTTTTGAAATAAATAATCTGTTATTATTCACAAAATGCTATTGTATAAAAGTACACCAAGACTCATTGCTCCTACCTAAATGTAATTTTACCCATTGGTAACCTCTCTCAGGATTCCTTGAACTTGCCAGTCTCTACTAGCAAGTATTCTATTCTCACCTGCCATTACATTGCTTTTTATCTTGGATATGTTTGTCCAAGAGGTTCTGCATTTTGTGTGTCTGGATATTACAGAGTAAATGTCCACCAGTACCATCTCAGTTATTAAAAATTCCATCATTTAGCCGGGCGTGGTGGTGCATGCCTTTAATCCCAGCACTTGGGAGGGAGAGGCAGGCAGATTTCTGAGTTCGAGTCCAACCTGGTCTACAGAGTGAGTTCCAGGGCAGCCAGGGCTATACAGAGAAACCCTGTCTCAAAAAAACAAAACAAAACAAACAAACAAAAAAAAAAACAAAAAAAAAATTCCATCTTTTTCTGGTTGTCGTGTTCCAGTATGTACACCCATAAAGACACGAGCACCCACAAACACACAAAATTAATGTATGAATGCCACATTCTCTTGACCCAATCATCTACCAAGGAATACCTCTTGGCAATAATGTACACTATACAGAGCTATAATACACAAAGATATCTCTCAAACATAAAGAGCTTATTTCTATTTAAAGTTTGGTTTTCTGAACTCTTTCTACAATCTGGAACAGAATATAAGGAATTAAATGAACCTATTTCTGTGTGCTTTACCAACTTCCCTTTAACATTCAAAGTTCCACAGATCATTTAAGAAACTTGCAGGTAAGAGAAAAATATTCTCTGGTCTAATATTGCCCAGTTGTTCACCTTCCCATCTTCTTAACAGTTGAACATCTTAGGTGACAGTAACTCTCTCCTCACTCTCTTCATCTCTCTAGCCAATGACCACATGCCCACACACTTGCCATTGCCTAGATTCTCCCCAGTTTGGGTGTTAACCTAAAGCTCCTGATTTGTAACCTGTTCCACTGCCTTCCTGCTCCCTGATGTGGATGACCCTAGTTCTTTGACAGTTTCACTGAACAAAGAGTCAGCTGGGAACTCTGATGCACAGGGTATATATGGAACACATATACCCAGCTCTTTCATGTCAGATGCTCTGTGTTAGAAATGATCTCACTTGCCATTTGGTTAAATTAGAGTCTTACTAAGTTAACGTAATTTGTGTTCAAGGTTCAGAAAACACCCCTGCCTCAGCGTTTTCACAAAAGTTCTTGAAAACCATAGGAGGAATTATGACTATAATAATTACTTGGTCTAAAAATAATAGTGTTTCCCTGACTTTGCTTTTTCTTTCTTCTTCTGGTGGCTCTTATATGTTGGCACAGAAATGAAGGGCAGCTCTAGAAAGGATTTGTATTTGAAATCCTAGAAAAATAACGAACACTTACTAGTCTTTCTCATGTTCTAGCAATCACCAAGGTCATACAGCCCACCCACTATATCCCTCCCCATGAACAGAGACCTGAACGCCACTTAGGTTACACATTAATCCTACATACCCATTGTAGAAAACTGGATAAACAAAGAATAATGAGTTGTTCATCAAAACATCCCAAACAGTACAGAACTTTATGCCACTCATTTAGGACATGTTTTCAGACTCATTCTGGAGAAACTAGGTGAAAAGATGAATTCTGCACTTTATCAATGCATTGACAAATCGGTATTCAAAATAATCTATACAAGTCACAGGTTCTCTCACTGTGTATGTGCATGAACATGCTCTCCTCTCCTACTGCGTGAAAGATTATGATTACCAAAAGAAATGGATTTCAAAGGACACACACACTCAAGTGTGTTCTAACTCATATTTTGCATTTGGATATTAGTCAGTGCCATGGGCACAGAGATGAGTATTTCTCTAGGATTTAGAGAATTTATTGAAGAAATACTCTCCAGCATGGTTGGTAAGTTGGTACTAGGAGGGATCATGAGATTGCCTGTGTGCTGAGACCAGATGAGCTTAGTATATCCATCCAACATGGCTCAGGAGGGAATAATCATAATAGACCTGTCTGAAGCACAGTGGGTTTTGATAATGGATATTTGTAAACATTATAAACCAAAACATTTTTCCCCAAGAGAACTGTCCATACATATGTCAGGTCTACCAGTATAAGGAGACTCAGTTCTTTCCCTGTGGTTCCCTCAACAAGACACAGATTTCCTCAAAGTATGATGGCTGTGTTCCAGTGTGAACATCTACCTTTGTCCATTTTGTCTTGTATGACAGGAGTTCACATAACAAGTAATATAATAATCGTATTATGCATAGCCTATAGTACCAATTTCCTGCAGATCTGGGGGATATACAGTGTCAGATAAATGTGTCAAAAGATTTACTATTTGGTTATAATACATTTACTGGTTTATAAATGACATTTTCAGAAAATGTCAGCCCCTGTAAAAAGGACAAGGTGGTTCCTTGAGTCTCTTTTATAAGAGAACCATCCTATCCCTGGAGGCTTTTCCCTTTTATCTCAATCCCCTGCCAGAAGACTCCGCTAGTGAATGTCATAACCTTTGGGAGTATGATTGCCTTACATTAATTTTAATAGGACTTAACCTTTCTGGCCACAGCATCATCAAGGAAGGAGAAAATGAAATATTAACACTTCAAATCTTGGAGACAAATACAGAATATTGCCATGGGTGAGATTTTGCTACTGCTCAAGAAATGACCAAATTTATGCTCAAGATTAGCTAGGACCAGCCTGCATTTTGATAGCAGTGAAAGAGGATTTGAGGTCATCTCAAAGCACTATTTTCCCTCTTAGGGACTATATGGTAGAAAGTCAGTGCATCACCAGCATGAAATGTCCATTCTGATCATGCTGTGCATAACATTGTCTTTATAAATGGCCAGTGCTGGTTCAGGCATAATGTATCTGAGCACACATCACTTCCTAAGACTAGTTATATCCATATCCCTGCAATCTGTCCAGTCAGTGAGACATATCTTCAGAAGACTTTATGTCTCAAGTAAAAATGGCATAAGAGTTTGGCCAGTATGGCTCTAGAGAATTATTTACCCTTATTTAGTGGCAAAGAAGTGTTGCATGCTGTCTTTTCTGAGAATGACTTGATAAATATACTTTAATCACTCTGTTAGAACCTGCACAGTCTCAAAGCTGAAATATTGTCCATTCTCACTAGGGCAATTTCTTAACTCTTCTGAATTCTTAACTATTTCTAGTGGTTGTAACTTAGGTCCTGAGGCGGTTCACTGAGAACTAGTTTTCAAATCCTTCTTTACATATTCAATGAATATGTATTCTATTCATCCCCACAAAGCATATGCCCTGCTAGGTAGGCCACACATTTCCTATGTACTCTTTCATGCTTTCTTTTTGTTTTCCAATTTTTATTAAATATTTTCTTCATTTACATTTCAAATGTTATCCCCAAAGTCCCCTAAACCCTCCTCCATCCCCCACCCTGCTCCCCTACCCACCCACTCCCACATCTTAGCTCTGGCATTCCCCTGTACTGGGGCATATAAAGTTTGCATGACCAAGGGGCCCCTTTTCCCAATCATGGCCAACTAGGCCATCTTCTGCTATATATGCAGCTAGAGACACAAGCTCTTGGGGTACTAGTTAGTTCATATTGTTCTTCCACCTATAGGGTTGTAGACCCCTTCAGCTCCTTGGGTACTTTCTCTAGATGCTCCCTTGGGAACCCTGTGTTATATCTAATAGCTGACTGTGAACATCCACTACTGTGTTTGCTAGGCACTGGTATAGCCTCAGATGAGACAGCTATATCCGCGCCCTTTCAGCAATATCTTGCTGGCATATGCAAGAGTGTCTGCATTTGGTGGATGATTATGGGATGGATCCCTGGCTGCAGCAGTTACTGGTTGGTCCATCCTTTTGTTTCAGCTCCACACTTGATCTCTGTAACTCCTTCAATGTGTCCTTTGTTCCTAATTCTAAGAAGGGGAGAGAAAGAAATTGAAGAAGATCTAAGAAGATGGAAAGATCTCCCATGCTCTTGGATTGGCAGGATCAATATAGTAAAAATGGCTACATTGCCTAAAGCAATCTACAGATTCAATGCAATCCCCATCAAAATTCCAACTCAATTCTTTATAGAGTTAGAAAGGGTAATTTGCAAGTTCATCTGGAATAACAATACACCTAGCATAGCAAAAACTCTTCTCAACAATAAAAGAACCTCTGGTGGAATCACCATGCCTGACCTCAAGCTGTACTACAGAGCAATTGTAATAAAAACTGCATGGTACTGGTTCAGTGACAGACACGTAGATCAATGGAATAGGATTGAAGACCCAGAAATGAATCCACATACTTATGGTCACCTGATCTTCAACAAGGGAGCTAAAACCATCCAGTGGAAAAAAAGACAGCATTTTCAACAAATGGTGTTGGCACAACTGGCAGTTATCATGTAGAAGAATGGGAATTGATCTATTCTTATCTTCTTGTCCTAAGGTTAAGTCGAAATGGTTTAAGGAACTTCACATAAAACCAGAGACACTGAAACTTATAGAGGAGAAAGTGGGGAAAAGCCATGAAGATATGGGCACTAGGGGAAAAATTCCTGAATAGAACAGCAATGGCTTGTGCTGTAAGATCAAGAATTGACAAATGGGACCTCAAAAAGTTCTGTAGGCAAAAGATACTGTCTTTCATGCTTTCTAAAACAAGTGATTAAGCCTCAGCCACAGAGCTATGCAGTATGAGCTACTTAAAGTGATCAACAATGGGAAAATGGGTGTTATCTAGTCCTGGACTAGATATATAAGAATTCCCTCTGGGAAGCCCTGCCTTGACCTACTACTGCATGTACTCCTTAGGATCCTTCTCCTCACAAATATCCTCATATACACAGATGGACAGACAGACAGACACCCACACACCCCCACACAAGGTTACTGATGGAATTTATCTTGAGGACCCCACAGCAATGAGGATGTTCACTCTGCCCAACACCCTTCTCCTGCTGGCTCTGCAAACGCAGGTGAGTTTATTACATCTATATTGTTCTCATTGTACACCAAGAGCCATAGATCTGTTTCTTTTTGCAGAGATTTGTTTATGAATAACATGCAGTTTATTTCATAATGAGACTCAGTGACTAGTATATTTTTTTCTCCTAGATCTAAATGACTAGTCTTGGTCTAATTTATTTATCTATTATACTTTAAAAAATGGAGATGTCTATTTAGATATTTATGTAATGGCAGGAGCCGACAAATAAAAACAAAATTGAGACAAATGAGATTACTCTTTATTAGTCTTTGTGCTTATCATGTATATTTATTAATAATAATTGTGATTGCTCATGCTTCTGGCAGTAATGTTCAATGTGGAGAACCAATTTCACCCAGCACATATCTTGCCCAAGATGTTTTGTGCCGTTCTGACTCAGAGACTAAGTACTGTACATGATCTCTTTATCCCCAGATGTGAAATCAGGTTTGACCTGCTATTGCAGACTCACGGGCTGTGGTTTTGGAGAATGGCTCCCTGGGACCTGCCATTACCATGGTCACATCTTCCAACTCTGCTGTAGAAAGGTCATTGCTGTTGTAACCTAATATCTCATCATGTAACCCTGAACATTTAGATCAGAACCACTATCAAAGCCATCTGCACACCTGGAGCATAATCAACATGGTTATCTTCATTTTTACATTGTCACAATGCGCTAACTTTCCAAAAAAAAAAAAATCTCCTCATAGTAAATGATTTGACAAGCAGGGTAGGCCAAGATCATTTATCTGCCCATGAAGCTCAATGTTTCTGTGAACTGTAGACACACAACTCTAAGTAGCATCAAGAAGCAAAGGCACCAAATAGGAAGTATGATGGTTTGTATATGCTCAGTCCAGGGAGCGGCATATTTAGAATGTGGAGCTTGGTTGGACTAGGTGTGTCACTGTGGGTGTGGGCTTTAAGACTGTCATCCTACCTGACTAGATGTCAGTTTTGTGATAGCAGCCTTCAGATGAAGCTGTAGAACTCTCAGCTCCTCCTTCACCACATCTGTCTGGATGTTGCTATGTTCCTGCCTTAATGACAATGTGCTGAACTTCTGAACCTGTAAGCCAACCCCAATTAAATGTTGTCCTTATAAGAGTTGCCTTGGTCATGGTATGGTATCTGTTCAGAGCAGTGAAGCTTTACGACTAGAAACAAATCAGGAAACTCCCACTCAGATATAAACATCACTTGAAATATCTGTGTACCTGTGGGGAAGCTGGATTTGATATATGAAGGCACAACACACACACACACACACACACACACACACACACACACTCACACTCACCATGTGCTCAGATCTTTAGTTATACCTTAAGATATCTAGGTGTAGGTATCTTAAGATTCCTTTATCTACCATTCTCAATTGGTGCTAAGCTGTAAGAAAATGTGACTAATTTACTTACAGGACCAGATATCCTGTTATAAACAGAGATTCAGCAGGAGGGATCAGGACCCAGAGACCTGTATTCTCATTCACTACACCAGCTCATTCCACCTGTACAGGTGTCTAAAACCTGCACCAAACATATTGGCCTGGAGAGGGACCTGGAGACCCTAAGAGTCCAGTTCTTAACATCAACCCACATAATTTAACAGACATATATGAGGATGCTTCCATGTTTATCCCTTGTCCCCTTAATCCACTTTAAGGTACTAATTTAACTCTAGTTAAGAGAGAGAGAGAAAGAGAGAGAGAGAGAGAGAGAGAGAGAGAGAGAGGAGAGAGAGGGAATCCCAAGCCTACTAAATTCCAAAGAGTTAACAAGGGGCTAGGGTGGCATCCATGATCTCAAATTCTCACTGATGCTCAGAAGATCTATTAATTCATAGACTCCATCCTCTTTTACAAGGTCTCTTTTGCTTTTCTTGAAATGCTCACTTTACACCTAACTTTGGTAATATTTAGGGCTCAGTAGACCTCAGGTTTATGCTCAATCCTACTGCACTGATTCCTCTGAAGACAATCTGCAAAAAGATGAACCTTTAGGACAGAAATGCCACCTGATGGCCAGTGGAAGGCTATCTGTCCACTTCTCTATGAAGCTTAACCTCCTTTCCTGGAACACTCTGCACTCTTTTTCAGAGTGTCATGAAGAAAGACTTTTAAATAAGGAAGTATATTAGTGCAGCTGAGAAAAAGTTACAAACAGACCTGAGTCTCAACATAGTGCATTTCAGTGCATGCTCCTAGGTGATTGGCTATTGAACTTCTTGGCTGTGGGTGTAAAGATGGGGTGAATAGACAAAGATGGATCAGAAAGGTAAGACCCTTAGTGCTGAATGTCATCCTTGAGGCCCTTCTCATCAGATGGAGAAGCCTAGTAACTCAGCAAGCAAGAAAGAGGCTTATCTTGTTTCTTTCTGGTCACTAAAATGTGGATCACAGAAAAATGGTCTCTTGGATTTAAGGTTAGATTTTAGTGTTTGAGTATGTGGATCAGCAAGGGAAAGACCAGGAAATGTGGGCAGGCCACACAAAGATCCCTTATTTTCCTCGAACCCTTTGCTGTTCCTCTGACCTGGGGATTCTACTTACACCACATTTGAATCTATTTGATGAATGACTATGGGGACTTCATGAGGAATTAAAAAGTAAATGATAAGCTTCCTTGATCCCAACCTGCTTAAGTATTAATCAACAGTCATGTGAATTGTCTCTGTTGTAATCTATTGCTTTTTTTTTTAAGATTTATTTTATTTTATTATATGTAAGTACACTGTAGCTGTCCTCAGACACTCCAGAAGAGGGAGCCAGATCTCGTTACGGATGGTTGTGTGCCACCATGTGGTTGCTGGGATTTGAACTTATCACCTTCGGAAGAGCAGTCGGGTGCTCTTATCCGCTGAGCCATCTCACCAGCCCTAATCTATTGCTTTTATAATGCACCAGGAACATCCATCAATCCACAAAATATATCATACACTTCCATGAGTATATATTCCAGTAATTTAAAGATACAACTCATGCAAGGACTACAGAATTTGAAAATGTTTTGCTTCTGCAAGAATGTGAGCTATGGACTTTGAGAAAAGCTTCTATATTTTACACAGAAGAATTTCCTGTCATGACTCCTTTTGACATACTTATCTCATGTTTTCTGGCTCAAAACATGTCTCAGTACAGCACAACTGAGGCCAGGTCTGACTTTCTTCAAAGTTTTTAAACATTAATTAACTTATATATCAAAATATTGCACTCCTCCCACTTCTGGTTCACTCTCATTAAATCCCTCACCTTCTCCTTCTCTAAGAGAGTGGGCCATTCTCAAGGGTATTTCCCCACCCTGGTGCATCAAGTCTCTGCAGAATTAGGAACATCCTCTTCTACTGAGGCCAGAAAAGGCAGCCATGGAGACTGCGCTGCATGTCTGCCCATGTTTGTTCCTTGGTTGATGGCTCAGTCTCTGAGAGCTCCCAGGAGGTAGGTTACTTGACTCTCTTGGTCTTCCTGTGAGATTCCCATCATTTTCAGGGCTTTCAACCCTTCTCCCATCTCTTCTTTATTGGTCCCTGATCTCCATCCAATGTTTGTCTCTGATATCTGCATCTGTCTTAGTCAGCTACTGGGTAGAAACTCTCAGAAGAATGTTATGTTAGGCTCCTGTCAGCAAACATTTTTAAAAAGTATCATTAGTAGTGTTAGGGACTGTGCTTGCCCATGGGATGAGTCTCAAGTTGGGTTGCTTATTGTTGGCCATTCCTTCAGGTTCTGCTCTGTTTTGTCCCTGAATTTCTTATAGAAGAGAAATTTGGATCTAAAGGTTTGTGGGTGGTGTCCTTATCCCTCCACTGGGGTTTCTGCTTGGTTCCCAAAGTGGGTCCTTTAGGTTCCATGTCCCAACTGCTGGGCATGTTGGCTAATGTCAACCCAATTGACTCCTGGGAGTCTCACTCTTCCCTGTTCTCTGGTACTTCCTAGAGTTCAGCCCCCTCCCAAACCAAGCTATCCCCACAGCTACAGATTTCCATTCATTCTCCTGGCCCTCTGGGCCTCTCTCCTGTCTCTTTCTCACCCAATCCTACCCCTCCATTCACTTCCTCCTCCCCTCTACTACCCTGTTTCCTCCCTCCCTCTACCTCCTATGACTATTTTGCTTACCCTTCTAAGTGTGAGTCAGCATCCTGGTCTGGGTTTTCTTTCATGTTTAACTTCTTTGGTTCTGTGGGTTGTGGCTCCATTTAACACACATTGGAATCATGAACAAGTATTGGGGCTAAATCCTGGAGCCTGGGTTTTTTTTTTTTTTCTTTTTTTTTTTCCTTTTAGTAATTGACTTGTCTGGACTTGCCCAGTTCTTATATCTAGTGTCTATAACTGCGAGTTTGAAGTCTGTCATGGAAAAAGCCTAGCCTTTCATGCAGTCCCTTGTCTCCTCCAAGACACACCCACACACCTCCACATGCCCACATAGGACCACACACACCTGTTCTTCCCTGCCACCACTCTCTCTTCTTAACTCAGCGTTGTATTGGAGACCATGGTATCTGGATCTTAACCTGTCTGCTGTTCTCTAAAGTGTGCTGACATTAGTAAGCACTTACTTCATGCATTGTATGCAAAAATCAATAATTCATCCTAAAGAATAAATAAGTATCCTGACCACACTCCCAACCCCAACAATTCCAACATCATATTTCATGGTAGGATATCTTCTTAAAGACAGTTTACATTTATAAGAATTCATTTGAAATACACATACACACATATAATAAAGAAGACAAAAATTCATACTTGAAGAAATGATAACCCCTTGAACCATCTGACACGTCAGTGGAAGTAGATGTTGAGTGTAAAATTTGAATATTTAATCAATAATTTTTAATTGTTGGTTTTATTAGTAAAACAAATCTACTAATTTTTTTGTGATTCTTAAAGCTAAAATTTAACAGAGATAAAACTGTAAAATATTAATCATCTAAAAGCTGCTAACTTGTCATGAACAAGTTATATAAATAAATTATAACCAAGTATGTAAAGAAGTATTATTGTTATTAAGAAAATGCTCTAAATCTAGTTTGAGTTTACTGGTCCCAAGGAAGTAGTCCAGGGAAGTCATTAAGGGGAGCAAAGACAGAGTTGGGGTGGAGAGAGAAAGAGAGAAGGTCTTCTCTCAAGCATGCAGAGAGAAGAGGAGAGAGTAGAGAACATGTCTAGATGATATAGGGATAAGCCTCTGTGTCAGGGCATCCTTAAGACTCAGGGTCAACCTGTGTCTCAACACAAGTCAATGATCTCCTTCAAATGTTCTACAGCATATAGGGAATATGATGGCAAAAGAAACTTATCCAGCTCTGAGAGCAACCAGAGACTAAGACAAGACTAGGAATTCCAGGAAGGCAAGAGACCCCAGATGTTCTCTCATACCTGAGGAAACTCCAAGAGAGAGCATTGTGGTCTTTGTCCCCTTTTAGCTGGGTCTTAGTTTCAAATTGAATCCTGGGAACTGAGGACAGCTGCAGCTTGAAATAAAAATCCAGGTAGTTACAATTTAAATTGAGTCATTGGCCTTTCAGTGTTTTCTGAGGCCATAACTCTGGGAGATAGGAGGTTTTTTTTTTTTTTTTTTTTTTTTTTTTTTTTTTTTTTTTTTTTTTTTTTAGGACTTTGAAATAAGATTCTGATTCTTGAACCCAAAAGTCTTCATAACAGCATATTCTAAATATTAATGAAATACATATAGTAAGGGTTTCATAGAGAGGACTGAAGTATAAACATAAGATTTCTTTGGCAAATAAGTACTGTTGGAATAGGTTTTGCTGTGGCAAATATGTGAAGGAGTATTTTCCTGAGGTGGACACAGGTGAAAGTCTAAGGCAGAATCATGAAGGAATGTTTTACTGACACAGACACAAGAGGAAGGATGTTCTCCTAAAGTAAGCACGAGAAAGGACATGTGATAAAGGATTCTTTGCTAACACACATGGAATGGTTCATCTTACCTTGTGTAGTTAAGTTCCATTTGTTGGCACTCCATACAGATAAATGCATGAAAAAACTTCTGGTGTTATACTGTGGCTTTTTTGATACTCTGTAGACTGGGGATGATTGACAGAGNGAAGTCTTCTGAGATTGGCAGAGTGACCTCAGCTGAGACAGGTGCTCATGCTGAGGCAAGATCCACGGAAGACACATGATGTTTGGAGGGCATTAAAAAGGCCTTGATGAACAGCGATGTAGTCTGAGGTTGGCTTGCTTATAGAGCTATCTGTGCAACACTTGTTAGTCTCCAGTCTACATTTATCTCCAATTCACCAAGAGAGAGCCACAGCTGAGTATTCTTCAAACATTCCTGCCAGTCCCTCCTGCTGACTTGAGCCAAGGCTGATATATTGCTGTCTCTGCTAGGTAGTGCCACCCCTGCTGATATATGTATGCCATCCTGACTTTATCAAACTGGACTGCTGATGTATCCCTGAAGTGTTTGCCAGTAGATCTAGATGCCACTACTAACCTGTGGACTGAATTCTGATTTCCAGACAACACAGATGGGAGTTGCTCCAAAGAACTATTTCTAAAGAGCACCATTTTCCCAGTATCCTTTCTTCTTCACTACCTTCAGTGGGTAGTATGCTAAAAGGGAGCTTAATGCATTTAAGAGCCATCATTAAAAATAAAAGTTAAGAAAAATACAGTTACAGGGGACTTGGAGAAGAAAGCAAGTTGAAGACACAATATGAAAAATTCCAATGTAATAAGAAAGCAGATTAGGCTCTTATTGCTTGTCTGCTTCCTTTACAAAACATAGAGATGTCCTTCTGGTCAGGGGCAACACAAGATCACCTAGGGCTCCAAGTCTGCGGATACCCCCACAGTCCCCAGAGGACTCTACTTGCGATCTTAGGATCACTGGCAAGTGGAACACTACATTGGTTCCAGTCCAATGGCATGGGACCTGAGACAGCAGTAGGGAAACAGAAAACCAGCCTGACCAGGGAGACAAGTCCCTTCCAGTCAGTGCCAGCACCAGGTCATTTAGGGCATGGAATCAGCAGACACCCCCACAGCCCCAGAGGACTCTCTGATCTTAGGATCACTGGTGAGTGGAACACAAGACCATTTCCAATCCAATTGTGACAGGCCTATGACAGCAGAAACAAGGACACGGGAGACTTTCCTGACCAGAGGCACAGTGTCCTTTGCTTTACAGAAGCTTTGCAATGTTTACGAGGTCCATTTTTCCATTTTTGATCTTAGAGCATATGCTACTGGTGTGCTGTTCAGGAAGTTTTCACCTGTGCCCATGTGTTTGGAGTTTTTCCCCACTTTCTCTTCTATTAGTTTCAGTGTATATGGTTTTATGTGTTGATCCTTGATCAGATTCGACTTGAGCTCTGTAAAAGAACATAAGAATTGATCACTTTCATGTTTCTACATGAAAACTACCAGTTGAGCCAGCACCATTTGTTGAAAATGCTGTTTCTTTCCCCATTGGATAGTTTTAGATCCTTTGTCAAAGATCAAGTGACCATAGGTGTGTTGTTTCATTTCTGGGTCTTCAATTCTATTCCATTGATCTACCAAAACCTTACAGTTTTTCACAATTGTTCTATAATACAGCTTGAGACCATGTATGGGGATTTCCTCAGAAATTCTATTATTGTTGAGCATAGTTTTTGCTATCCTGGATTTTTTTTTTTTTGTTATTCCATGTGAATTTTCATATTGTTCTTTCTAAATCTATGAAGAATTGAGTTGGAATTGTGATGGGGATTCCATTAATATGTAGATTGCTTTCAGCAAGATGGTAATTTTTACTATATCAATCTTGATAAACCATGAGTATGGTAAATCTTACCATCCTCTGAGATCTTTGTTGATTTCTTCAGAGACTTGAAGTTCTTCTTATTCAGATCTTTCACTTGCTTGGTTAGAGTCCCACCAAGGTATCTTATACTATTTGTGACTATTGTGAAGGATGTTGTTTCCCTAATTTCTTTCTCAAGCCTCTTTATTCTTTTAGTAGAGGAAGGCAACTGAGTTGTTTGTTATTTTTATATGCAGCCACTTGGCTGAAGTTGTTTCTCATATTTAGGAGTTCTTTGGTGGAATTTTTGGTACAACATAAGAATAATATCAAATCATCTGCAAATAGTGATATTTTGATTTCTTCCTTTCCAAAATGTATCCCCTTGGCCTACTTTTGTAATCTAATTGCTATGGCTAGGACTTCAAGTACAATATTGTCTAGATAGGGAGAGAGTGGGCAACCATGTCTAGTCCTTGATTTTAATGGGATTGATTTAAGTTTTTCTCCAAGAAAAGATAAATTCTCAGCAAGACTAACCAGAGGGGACAGAGACAGTATCCAAATTAATAAAATAAGAAATGATTAGGGAGAGATAAAAACAGAAACCAAGGAAATTTAAAAATTATTCAGATTCTACTACAAAAGCCTATGCTCAACAAAAACGGAAAGTTTGAATAAAATGGACAATTTTCTACACAGATACCAGATACCAAATCTAAATCAGCAGCAGAAAACCATCTAAATGGTCCCATAACCCTTAAAGGTATAGGAGCAGCCATCAAAAGTAGCCCAACATGAAAGAGCCCAGGAACAGGTGGTTTTAGTGCAGAATTGTATCACACCTTCAAAGAAAACCTAATACCAATACTCTTCAAACTATTCCACAAAAAAGAAAGAGAAGGAATACTACCCAATTTGTTCAATGAAGCCACAATTATGCTGATACCAAAACCACACAGAGACCCAACAAAAAAAGAGAACTTCAGATCATTCTCCCTGATAAATATAAATCTATGAAGAATTGAGTTGGAATTGTGATGGGGATTCCATTAATCTGTAGATTGCTTTCAGCAACATGGCAATTTTTACTATATCAATCTTGATAAACCATGAGTATGGGAAATCTTACCATCCTCTGAGATCTTTGTTGATTTCTTTCTTCAGAGACTTGAAGTTATTCTTATTCAGATCTTTCGCTTCCTTGGTTAGAGTCATAATAATAATAATAATAATAATAATAATAATAATAATAATGATAATAATAATAATAATAATCAACAAAAATAATCAACAAATAGTGTAAACTGAATCCAAGAACATGTCAAATCATCTATCATGATCAAGTAAGACACATCCCAGGAAAGCAGGGAAGGTTCAATATATGGAAATGCATCATCATAATCAACATTGAAAAAAAAACTCAAAGAAAAAACCCACATGAGGCTCACAACCATCCAATCTGGCTCTCTCTTCTGGAGTGTCTGAAGACAGCTACAGTGTACTTACATATAATAAATAAAATAAATCTTTAAAAAAAAAAACCCACATGATTATCTTATTAATATACTGAAATTGCACATGTCTTATTACTCCAGTGTGCTCTGCCAGGTACACCACACTGAAGTACTTTACAGCATTGGAAGTCTTAATGCAGCTTGGAAGAGATATCCAGGATAAATAAAGAAGTCAGTAGACAGTTCTTTTTGCAACCTTAGTCTCCAGACATGCTACAGCATGCTAAAAGTCAGGCTCAATATGACCCCAAATCTTTAAGGGAAAAATATGTGCTGATGAAAGGACAGCAGTGGTGGCAAGGACTTTGTAGATTGCAGTTTCTAGTAGCACAGAGGGAGTGGATACCCAGCAGACTTAGGGATGGAACCATGCTGGGAGAATTGAATACAACAATCAGAACAAAGGATGCTGGAAGCATCTTACTTTGTAGTTGTTAAAGCATCCCTGACAGGTACCAGATCCACTGGTTGAGCTAGTAGAGAATTTCTAATTCTAGCAAGTATTACAATTTTAGCCTCAAATATTATATAATACTGATTAGTGGATAGCAAACATAATAAGCAGTTACCAATTTCCTTCAAGACATTTCTGTCCTTAAATTAGCCCCTTGTTACCTGGGCAAAATAAATTTAATGAGCAAAAGAAGTGTGGTGTCATGATTCTGAAATGTATTAACCTAAGGGCATACGTTGTCTGTTTTCAGGAACAGTTAGTAAAATTCTGGTAAGTGCCAATCAGCAAACACATGACACCATCATATTGAACAACCCCCCTAATAATGTTCTCCAAGGCCTCTCCACTACCTTACACAGGTAAAAGGCTCTCTTGTCTTTGACTCCAGAGTTTATTCCAAAACTTCTCCCTGTTGCAAATTGCTCCACCCTGGATGCAATAAGCTCATGTTTTCTTCTATGCCCCCTTTTACAGTTTAGTATGAAATTTTCTTGTAAAATGCAAGATTTCACTTCACCTCAGGTATTTATAACGTTGTAATGTTGAAACATTAAAATTCTACTGTGATAGGTGTTTTGAAATACATAATCTGTTATTATTCACAATCATGTTATTGTGTAATAGTACACCAGAACTCATTGTACCTACCTAAATGTAATTCTGTACCCATTGACCAACCTCCTCTCAGCAACCCTTGAACTTGCCAATTTCTAGTAGCAAGTATTCTATTTGCACCTGTCATTACATTGTGTTTTACCTTGGATATGTGCAACCATGCCCTTCTGCACTTTGTGTTTCTGGATATGACACAGTAAATGGCCTCAGTACCATGTCAGTTATTGAAAATTCCATCTTCTTATGATTGACTAATGTTCCACTGTGTAAAGATAAACACACAACACACACACACACACACACACACACACACAACACACACACACACACACACAAGGTTTATTTATGTATGAATACCAAATTCTCTATACCCACTCATCTACCAAATATTATCTCTTGGCAATAATGTACAATATACAGAGCTACAATGCACAAAGTTATCTGTCCAACATAAAGAGGTTATTTCTATTTGAAAGTTTGGTTTTTATGAACTCTTTCTACAACCAGAAATAGAATATAAGGGGTTAAAATAACATGTGCTTTTCTAACTTTCCTTTGACACTCAAAGTTCCATAGATCATTTAAGAAACTTGCAGGTAAGAGGAAAAGATTCTCCAGTCTAAAGTTGCCCAGATGTTCACATTCCCATCTTAATACTTGGACTCCTTAGGCGACAGTGCCCCTCTCTTGACTTTCTTCAACTCTCTAGCCAATGAACACATGCCCTCACACTTGCCATTGCCAAGATTATCTCCAGTTTGTGTGTTAATCTAAAGCTCTGGGTTTGTAACCTATTCCACTGCCTTCATGCTCCCTAATGTGCATGATACTAGTTCTTTGATAGTTTCCATGAATAAGGGTCTGCTTGAGAGTCAGTTGGGAACTCTGATGCACAGGGTATACACAGAGCACATGTACCCAGATCTTTCATTTTAGATGCTCTATGTTAGGAATGATCACACTTGCTATGTTTGTAAATTAGAGTCTTCCTAAGTTAAATTAATTAGGAGTCAAGGTTTAGGAACAACCCAAGCCTCAGCATTTTCACACAAACTCTTCAAAACCATAGAAGGAATTATGACTATAAAATTTGATTGGTTCAGAAAATAAAATTGTTTCCTTGGGCTTTCTTTTTATTTCTTTTTCTTATGGCTCTTATATAGTGGCACAGGAAATGAAGGGCAGTTCTGGAAAAGCTTTGTAGTTTGAAATCATAGAAAAATAACAGTCTTTCTCATGTTCTAGCAATTTCCAAGGCCATACAGCCCACCCCACTACATCTCTCCCCACTTGGGTTGCATACTAATCCTGCATCCTCACTGTAGACAACAGGATTAAAAAGGAATAAGAAGTTATTCATGAAAACATCCCAAATAGTACAAAAGTTTATACTGCTTAACTATGACGTGTATTCAGACTCATTCTTGAGAAACTAGGTGAAAAGATGAAGTCCCCACTTCAACAATGCATTTACAAAGCAAAGGTTGATATCCAAAATAATCCACAAAAGTCTCACATTCTCTCACTGTGTATGTACATGAACAAGCTCTGCTCTCCTACTGCCCTGTAAGATATCATTACCTGAAGAAATGGATTTCAAGCAATATGCACACATGTGTGTTAGAACTCATATTTTTCATTTGGACATTAATGATTGTCATGTATCAAACCTTTAAAGAATACCTAATACCAATACATTTCAAACTATTCCACAAAATAGAAACAGAAGGAACAATACTTAATTTGTTCTATGAAGCCACAATTACGCTGTCACTAAAACCACACAGAGAACCAACAAAAAAAAGAGAACTTCAGATCATTTTCCCTTATAAATATCAATGCAAAAATACCAAAAATTCTTGCAAACTGAAATCAAGAACATATCAAATCATCCATCATGATCAAGTAGGCTACAGTAGGGATGCAGGAATGGTTCAGTATATGGAAATCCATCATCATAATTCACTATATAAACAAACTCAAAGAAAAAAAGACACATGACCTTCTCATTAGATGCTGAGAAAGCATTTTACAAAATTCACCATCCCTTCATTTTAACATTCTTGGAAAGATCAGGATTTCAAGGCCTATACCTAAACATAGTAAAATCAATATACAGCAAACAAAAGGCCAACATCAAACAAAATGTGGAGAAAAATATATTTTCTATACAGAAATCTTCTTCATATACCGAAATTGCATGTCTCATGACTCCAGTGTGCTCTGCAAGGTAAAAAAACCAGTAAAGTACTTTACAGCATTGGAAGGCTTAATTCAGCTTAGAAGAGATATCCAAGATAAATAAAGAAGTCAGTAGACAGTTCTTTTTGTAACCTTAGTCTCCAGACATGCTACAGCATGCTAAAAGTCAGGCTCTAAATCACCCCACCTCTTTAAGGAAAAACTATACCCTCATGAAAGGACAGCAGTTGT